>JBAKBP010031337.1:0-24554 GCA_037953745.1 Lithodes maja | reverse complement strand
CTGATTGAGCTGGAGGTCTGTATATATTAATGCAAGTATTATTTTGGTACCTTTATTATTCTTTATTAGCACAAAAGATGCGTCGACGTTCACAATTTGAGGTTTTGACAAGAGGGTAGGGTTAAGACTTTCTTTGATATAAAGTAAAACGCCACCTCCATTTCGATTTATTCGGCTTTTCTCAAACATTACATAACCGGGAAGTGAATACTCTGCTAAAAAGTCTCTATCTTCTGTATTGAGCCAAGATTCTGTTATGCCAATCACATCATAATTTTCTGTAAACACTAGCTCCTCTAAATCTGAAAATTTATTGCGTATGCTACGAGCGTTTGCATAGAAAACCTTTAAATTTGTTATTTTAGAACTCACGGAACGCTCTTTAATAATATTTTTGGTTCTTGTCGGATCTACATTTATGTTCATGGCTGTCCTCGGTCCTCGCTGTCTTCGGTCGTTATCGCTGGTGGTCCTCGGTTGCCTCTGTTTTTTTCTTGGCGTTGGATGATTTATGTCACTGCTGCTTCTTCTCGGATGGCGTTTTTTTATCCATGGCTGCGGACTGCTTCGTGTAGGAGACGACCCATGCGTGCTGAACCCACAGGGTTTAGATGAGTGCCATCCTTGCGGAACAGAGTAGGCTGGTTGTAGAAGTTGTCCCAGAGGTTGATAAATTCAACTTCTTCCTTCAGACACAAATATTTTAGTCGGCTATTTGTGCTAAAGGCCTTGTTGTAGAATTTGTCAGGTGCGTCGATCTTGGGGAGAATGCCTGAGATGATGATATTCCTTGACTTGTTTTTGTAGTGCTGGATCATCTTGTGATATTTCTCCATCAACTCTTTGGATCTGGTGCGCATGACGTCATTTGAACCAGCATGGATGACAAAAAGGGTATTTTCATTTGCATCCTTTGTGGTATCTTCGAAGGCTTCCACAATGTCGTCCAGTCCAGCTCCTGGAATGCAAAATCTTTTTCGTTGATTTGGGACTCTGTCGCAGAACTCTTCGACCTGTCCTCGTAGGATGGAATCCCCAACGAGCCTGGTCTCTTCTGGTTCGTCTTCCATCTCTGCACAGCTACACGCTGTTGCTCAGGCAGGTGCAATATCAACTCGTGAGCCACTTGTCTAGAATTCCCCGCCCACTGATCCGCGGAAACATGACAATCCCAATTATCCTCCCCCGCAGCTTGACTGTCCCTTTCTCCTTCTCCACCACGATCGCTGCAGATCAACACCGGGACAGTGAGAGGCTCGGAGGGGCGCCTCACATACTCTTTCATCAGATTTACATGGCAAAGTTGGTTCTTTTTCTTACGATCAGGAGTAGCTACTAAATAGTCGAGATCAGAAACCTTCCTTACAACCCGATATGGACCAGAATACTTGGCAGACAAGGGGTGTCCCACCAGAGGCAGTAGTATCAGTACCTCCTGATCTACTTCAAACTCCCTCAGCTTCACCTTCTGGTCGTATCTGTCCTTCATCTGAGCTTGTGAACTCTTAAGGTTCCGACCTGCTACCTCCAAGCTCTTTAGCATTCTCTCACGGCTTTCAACTACATACTTTAGAAGCGAGCATGGCTTTGTGACTCCCTCCCAGATCTCCTTGAAATATGTGGAGGGGCCCGCTGACCCTGTGTCCAAAAACCAACTCGTTCGGACTAAATCCCAAGCTCTCCCCAGGTACTTCTCTCGCAGCAAATAAAACGTATGGGAGACCTAGATCCCAGTCCTTCCCATTTTCCATGCAATAACACCGCAACATACTCTTGAGAGTCGAGTGCCACCTTTCCAAAACTCTCTGACTCTCGGGATGGTAGGCAGATGACACCACAGACACTATCCCATGTTGCTGCATGGTCTGCTTAAACAGAGCAGAAGTAAAATTGGATCCCTGATCAGACTGGATCTCCTGAGGGTAGCCATAACGAGAGAAATAGACAAGTAGGTTTTTGACAACAGTCTTAGCCATCCCGCTGCGCATGGGGTAAGCATCTGGATACCGTGTTGCTACATCCATTACAGTTAGTACAAATTTATTGCCGGCACTAGTGGGGGCAATGGGCCAACCATATCGATAACTACTTTGCTGAAGGGCGGCCCAATGACAGGGATGGGTTGTAACGGGGCTCTCGGGATGACCTGATTGGGTTTCCCAACAACTTGACAAGTGTGACACTGTGACACCCATGACACGACACTCGCCTTTAACCCAGGCCACCAGAAAAGCTTGCTCAGAGCTGCCTCCGTCTTACGTGCCCCCAGGTGCTCTGCCAAAGGCACATCATGAGCTAATCTCAATAAGCTCTCACGGCACACCCTCGGTACTACTAACTGGTCCACTAATCCTGACCCGCCATCCCACTTTTTCTTGGGATCCTGATGTCTCCGATACAAGATCCCCTCGGACAAGAAAAAATCACCAGGCTGCGCATCCCCATCGCTCTCCAGTTCGATAGCACCATTACCACACGCCCTGACTTCAGGATCTTCCAGCTGCAAGGAACATATATCAGCAGGTGCGAGATTATCCAAGTTCATCTTAAATAATTTATTTCCACCTCCAATGTCCCGCTGAGCCATCCTTTCCTCACGCTGCGCATAACGATACTGTCGCAGAGTCTCTTCCTGCCCTGCACTGCACTAGCGGTGACAGGCCCCGGGGCCTCTCCAGACTCTAACATAGGTGCCAATAATGAGTCACCAAGAAACACTGCTGGCTCAAAACTCTCCAATTGACCAACACTTCCCGTTTCCTTGTGACCTTTCCTCCGCGGTTTGATAGACTGAGGTGGTGGCTGCAAGGCTCCGGATGTCTGAGAACGCGTCACAACACACGCCATGGTTTGTACGCTACACTTCTCAACCCACTCCTGTTCCTCCCTACTAACGTCGGCCGCCTTCTCGGCAACGACCAAGGGTGAAACCTTAGAAGCAGGCACCGCAAAGTCGTTGCCGAGGAAGAGGTCGACGCCCCCAACAGGCAAGTTCTCTACAATTCCTACATCCAGCTCCTTCGCCACACCACCCACCTCCAGCTCCATCCGCACCAGCGGGTAAGACTTCGTAGCATTGATCCCCTGAACTACCACCACCCGAGCAGCGTTAATCGGCCTACCAGTAAAATTCTATAACAAGGTCTGAGAAGCCCCCGTATCACGCAATAGCTTAACTCCTCGCCTTTCGCCAGCCCACCTCACAAAACCATGCCCTCTATGACCCCCAAAGACGTCGCGGACAGGGTTCGAGCCTTCCGGACTCTTGAACACAGGCTGTGTCCCACCCTCTGACGAACTACCCTTGGCAAACTCAGAAGATATAGGCGACACCCCTATGCTGCGGGCCAATGACACAACCTTGTTTGGTGGCTTGTTCGGACAAGCATTTGCAAAGTGACCCTCCTTGTGACATGCAAAGCACTCTTTACTCTTTGGTTTCCCTTGGGAGTGGGAGGTACCATTAGACTTCTTATACGGGACGGTATTTGGTTTATGTTCAGTTTTATTGTCAGTGCTAGATGGTTTTGTGTATTTATGTGTATCAAAATTCTTGGGAGGGGGAGGGGTACGATCCTTTGCACCCGACTCACTCCTAGCTGCTGCTCCGCACCCTCGAATTAATGACAGTCGGAGGTCAGCCATTTCTGCTGCCTCCTGGAGAGTTCTAGGATTTTTTTCCTTTATATTTAATGTTAAGTCCCCGCCTGTGCACTTAAAGAACTGCTCCAAGAGAACCAGCTCACTCAACTCCTCAAAAGTAGCTGCCCTCTCAGAACGCAGCCAATGTCGTAGTGCATCAGACAAGTCCCGGGCGTGTTCTAGGAAGGTACTATCCTTGCCCTTAGTAACACCCCGAAACTTCAAGCGGTAAGTTTCTGGTTGTAACTCATAGGCCCGTAGCACAGCCTTCTTTAGCCCATCATAAACTACACAGGACTTTAAAGGTAGTGCATCATACGCTATTAGCCCCTTTCCTATGAGTCTTGATGAAACTAATGCTGCCCACTTTTCCTGAGGCCACTGGTGTTCCTGATACTTCTTCTCAAATCGCATAAAAAACTCAGCCACACATAACTCATCGAACACAAGAACTAGTTTAAGCAGGTGCGACAATGATTGGTCCCGATGTCTGTTACCTCCCCCAATATTTCGCCCTGTTACCTCCACTCGAGATCTCTCCAGCTCCTTGTCAGCCCGATACCTAGTAGACTCTGCCTGCAGTTCAGCCTCTCGTATAGCTGTTCTCTCTTCAGCCTCAGCCTGAGCTCTAGCAGCCTCAACCTGAGATCTAGCAACCTCAGCCTGCACACTAACCTGTCTTTCGGCGGCCTCAACCTTGGCCATCTCAAGCCGAAACAACAAATCTGGAGTCAACCCTTGAGGAGGGGAAGATGCCTTTAATGGGGAGGGTCCCTATGATTTGAATTCCACGCTGCCATTGACCATCAACTTGGGGGTATGTACTAAATTCAGGCACCCTGACGTTTGATACGGGGGTAGAGTGGAGGGGGGGCTGGGAGCCGGGGCCCCCAGTCGCCTCTCCACCCAGGTCTCTCCCTTCTAAACCCAATATCAAAGTCCTCAGCTGATCTTTCCTCATGCCACTTAAACCCTGGTGACCCTGAAGACCTGCCACACACTTTAAGCCATACTTATTCAGCTTCAACACCCTGGCAGCGGTAAGGGGCACCTCTAAAAATCTTCTAGCACCCTCCTCGCTATCGACTAGCCACTCCACAGGTCTTTATCCCTCCGAGCCCGTATCGTGACCTGACCCATCACTGTGTTCTGATGTATTAGACATGTTTGTGTACTGCAGTAATTATCACGGTTATAGAATGTGCCTTATCTCCTATGCAAGTATGTATATACTAATGTTATTTAAAGTCTTTTAATGTGTTATATTGGTTGCTCCAAAAAAAACTATGTCCACTGTATTCCTCTAATCATAAGGAATCTCAAAACAAATGACCACTATATTCCTCTGTTCAGTAAATCCTATGCAAGGTCGCCATTTGTTACGTCCTGGGATATATAAACACTGGGCTCTTTCTATTGGACTAGGTATGCGGCAACAAGCAACAACGGAAAACGCTAGATCCAACCCTTATCTACAAACCCAGGCAACAAACCACCCTAAACCGTCAAGAGTCCTGCCTGGACAACGAGGTATCCTATGACTCGGTTACAGGGTGCACGCACTATAGACTGCTGATAGTCAAGCAGGCTATATAAAAGATCACACAATTAAGTTGACTTAAAGCTTCAAGGAAAAGATAGATAACGGAATTAAATTGCAGAAACAATTTAATAACAAACTAGAACAAAGTACATTTAACGTTACGTTAATTAATACAACTAATCACCCCTGCGTGAAAGAAGATGAAAGCAAACAGTCCTCAAAACATCGTACAGGTAGACAAGATGCGGGTTTCTAAACTGCATGCGGCTACTGTAGGATCTGATGCTTCTATCTATCTATCTATATGCTCAGGCCCAATCCCCATTTTGGGGGTAGCCGACTCAAGACAGAGCAAGAACAGGGAAAACACAAAAACAACATAAAACAAAAAATAAACACAGATAAAAAACACATATCTAGGAGGAACAATAAGCAGGAGTGGAGGTATGGAAGTGGAGGTAAAACAGAGAGTGTGTGAAGGAAGGAAGGTTTTCGGAGCAATGGGAAGTATGTGTAAGACGAGAAATCTCGGAGTGAAAGTAAAAAGTGCACTGTATCAAGGAATTGTTGTGCCAACAGTGATGTATGGGGCTGAGACATGGGCTCTGAAGAAAAAGGAGAAAAGAGGGCTGGATGTGATGGAGATGAGCTGCTTGAGGAGTATGTGTGGAGTTACTCGTAGAGACAGATTGAGGAATGAAGAGATACGTAGGAGAGTGGGGCAGCAGGAACATTTGTCAGCCAGAGTGGACAGAAGGGTGCTGAGCTGGTATGGTCATGTTGAACGAATGGGAGATGAAAGGCTTACAAAGAGAATATGTGAGTCAGATACAAGGGGAGATAGAAGGGCAGGAAGACCCCCATTGAGATGGAGAGACTGTGTAAGAAAGGCTTTGGATGATAGAGGAATGACTATAGATCAGGCAGGGGAAGTGGTGGTGGACAAGAGTGAATGGAGAATGCTTGTGAATAGTTGAGTGAACACGTGGTCATTTGGAGTAAGGGGTCGGGCGCAAGTTGGACTAGATAATAGTCCATCAGGCGCCTGGCCCGGGGAGACGATTAATATGAAGGGTGTGCCTGGAAGTGTGGTGGGAGGGCTTGTGGCTTTGGCTCCGCTGCATGTCTGCCTGCCGAGATCGGAACCTCTCCGGGTGGTCAGGGGCCGGGGGAGTGCTGGAGCGACCTTGGTAACCCTGGTCTCTGGGTCTTCTCCTGGGTGACCTGGATGTGTGAGAGTTTGTGTTTTTTATCTGTGTTTATTTTTTTGTTTTATGATGTTTTTGTGTTTTCCCTGTTCTTGCTCTGTCTTGAGTCGGCTACCCCCAAAATGGGGATTGGGCCTGAGCATATAGATAGATAGATAGCATATAGATAGATAGAAAAAACACAAACTCACACACATCCAGGTCACCCAGGAGAAGACCCAGAGACCAGGGTTACCAAGGTCGCTCCAGCACTCCCCCAGCCCCTGACCACCCGGAGAGGTTCTGATGAGGATCTGATGCTTAGCAAAGAAAATACGTTACGGATTTAGAGAACTCTTAACTCATAAGCAGGAATAAATACTAGTGATAGGCCATACACTATACAGTGTATAATGGCATAGGTATAATTAAATAAAGGCAGCAACTCGCAACATAACCACATACAGGTGTGCTTCTCACTCTTAGTCAGGCAAGCCTGCTCGGACAGAGTCTCTAAGCCACGCCCTGACTCACAATGCTCACAAAAACGGTAAACTGTGGCACAATAACAAGCATACAGAGATAAATAAACCCCTAGCTGTTAATCTGCTAGGTGGCAGAGGTCTAGCTGGAAGGATATAGGCTTCGGATACCCGGGCTGAGCCACCTGTTCTAGCCTAGGGACGTTCCCAAGTCTGTGCGCCAAATTACTCTAATTGAAAGGGTGCTCTCTTGAGAGACTCAGATCGCAAGTATCTGACTCTCTCCTGGCGACCCTAAAACAAAAGCAAGACGTGCTAGCGCTGTGCTGAGTGGACTAGGCAAGGGCCCTCACACAACACAAACTAGACACACAGGGACACAGACAAGAAAATGCCCCCAGACTCCCACGGGTATCCTAGTAAAGTCGTGCGGGTCCACAGGACTCGCACCAGCAGACTTTACTTAAAGGATCGCAAAAAGCCTCCCCTCCGGTCTAGCCCCTGCTAACCTGACACAAGAACACACTAGCAAGCATGAAACCACCAAATATGAGACAACAAAAAAGCTTCCTAGGTCTCATTAACAATTACATCTCTGCATAAATTAATGGATGGGGACAAAAGAATCTAGTTTCCTTTAATGCACAGAAAACCAAATACATTCAATTTTCTAACCGACAGAATCTCACTGACTCCCATATATTTTTTAATGATGTAAATATTCCCACTTCCCCTAGTATTGACATTCTCGGTGTAACATTAACTACTAACTTGAGCTGGACACATTATGTTAGAAGCATTGCTAAGAATGCCTCTAAAAAACTGGGACTCCTGTACAGAGTTCGAGAATTCTTCACTGACGAGCAGTTGGCCGTGATATATAAAAGTCATGTGCGTTCTCAGATGGATTACTGTTCACCTCTGTGGGGTGGAAGTGGAGTGGTTGCATTGAGGCAGTTGGACAAAAATCAAAATAAAGCTATTAGATTAATCAATAACCCTGCAATCACACAGGACCTTCCTACATTATCCATACGAAGAAACGTTGCATCCCTTGCATTATTCTACAGATATTTTCACAGCAATTGTGCCGAGGAACTTGCTTCAATTGTGCCGCCTCTCCACATCTCTCCCCGTAGAACTAGGGCAGCTGAGAGCGCCCATGAATTTACACTTTCTCCTCCACAATGCAGAACTTCTGCTTATCAGAATTCATTTATCCCCAGAGCTACTACTCTTTGGAATTCACTTCCCTCGAATTGCTTTCCACAAACTTACAATCTACAAATGTTTAAATCCAGTTGTTACAAACATTTTATGAATGGAGGATGCCTTTAGGCACATGGACCTTTTTGTTTTATCTGTGTTTTTCCTTCCTCCGTTCATTGTCTCTTTAAAAAAAAAAAAATAAGGCCCAAAATCCTATCTAGTTATCTGAGAGCTCGTCGTTAATACAATAATAGATATAAGGTCTATCAAGGGGAGGGGATAATTAAATAGATTGGTGAAGTAGTGGAAAGAAGGTATACAAAGTAAGAGAGAAAGTTTCTAAGTGGGGTTGAGAGAGATAGATGTCAAGGGGGTCTGAAGGGTACGACAGTGAGGTGAGCTCTGAGTCTTGAATCTGTCTGGACCCCACCCTAGGCATGCAGAATACATCCCAGGCTCGGCAACACTCAACACAGTTGCCGGGTCAAAATCCTCTACCCCGTGCGTGAGTCGAAACTAAGCCTAACGTTGCAATCAAATGCATATGGCAACGCTTCAGGCTCGTCCCAAGCTGGCAAGCAAAGCAACGTCCCAAGCCGGTCTCTCTCTCCCACTCGTCTCCTCCCGCCCTCACTAGACTTACATCTTATATATTATAATGAAATAATCAACTATCGAGAATAAAATATACTAAGATGCGTTGGTTAAGAATAAGGGCAGCTTCAAGCTGTGAAACAACATAAGAATATCCCAGACATTAGTTACGTTGTCGTAGAATATACTGTATACTAAGGAAAAGCCTGCCGACTGGCTGCCACCAGCCGGTTTCTAAACGGCTGGGCAGCCGACGCGCGCGCATGCCCGCACGTGGCTACTATGCAGAAACGTCACAACAGCCCTAGCGGACTTCATTAAAATATGAATGTTGTTATAAAGTGGAAGGTACGGATAGCAAAGCAGAAGGTTCTCTCCCCACCCAAACTCCCGCCGACCTAGGGTCGGCATGAAATTTAATTGGGGAAACAAGGCCCCCCCCCCCCCACAAATGAGGAAAATGTCTAGCAGTGAGGAGAAGTCTTTGCAAGCACCCGAGTGGCTCGATAAGTTTTTTTTTAGTCTTTGAAAGCATCAAGCTTCAGGTCTTGGGAAGCACCCTTGTGATCTTCGGAAGAACCAAATGTTGGGTCTATGGAAGCCCCCTCGTGGTCATAGGAAGCACTGTTAGTCATGTCTTATGATCAGGTCTTGGGAATCACCTTGGAGGCCTTTGGAAGAAATATAATGTTGGGAACCCCCTTTAACTCGGTTTCGGGAAGCGCCAAGGAGTTTTTATTTAATTATTTTTTTGTTTTAATGTCTCAACCTCGGGACTATAGGCTGTTCAGTAGCCTGTAACTCTTATAAGGTCCGGAGATTATCGATTGAAGCTTCGAGATGTTGGGTGCTTCATATGTGTCGCACTAGTTCTTCACAGTGGAGCTTCAAGTTGTTGGTTGCTTCCTTTCTGCTGCACTAGATGACGACACCTTCTTTATACATGTCACTTGATTTGGAGAGAGCAGCTATACGGAGGAGGGTGGAATGGTGAGGAGGGTGGAGAGGTTGCAGGAGGAGGAAGTCGGGGAGGAGTACAGGAGAGCAGTGGAAAGACGACTAGGTCGGTTCGACCTGGAAGTTATGGAGGAAGTGGAGGAGATGAGCAAGGTGTTTAACACCTAACGAGCGGCCTAGGCGGTAATTTATATGTACCGCCCAGTGGGGTGTTTTTACCCTAAATAGGGTTGTTTACGTGATCATTTTCATGCCTAAATAAGACCCAGAGCGTAAAACAAGTATCTATCCATGAAAGGGCATAAACAGAGCTTTCCAATGACACCCCAACCATCCTTGTACGACCGCTAGTATTCTTGCAAAGATCGCGCAACACAAGTGCAAAAACCATGTAATTAGGTAGTTTCCCTACATAATTCCCTGTGTAGCGAGTGCGTGAGGGTGGGGGAGGGTGGGATTCATGTCAATAGGTCCGCCGCGGTGGTCTGGAGCAGTCTACTCTACAGCGTGCTACTCTCCTGCCACCACTTATCTCTCTCTCTCAGCAACATTACGTGCTGAAAATGGCACACGACATAAGTTGGGAACCGCCACTTAGTCCAAATTTCTTTCACAGGACATAAGTTGCGCGCCGCTAATAAAGGGTAATGGATGAGATCTGTGCAGAATGTGACGAGGTGTGTGGAGTGAGGAGAAGAGGGAGGGGAGTGAAAGGTACAGCATGGTGGACAGGAGAGGTAAGAATAGCTGTGGAAGAAAAGAAGAAAGCATATAGAGAGTGGTTGGGTTATAGAGGGAATGAAGATTCCGAGAGACAGAAACGAGCGAGGTACGTGGAGAGTAAGAGGGTGGTGAAGAGAGTAGTGAAGGAAAGTAAGAGAAGAGTAGATGAGGAATTTGGAAGGAATCTGAGTGTAAAATGGAGGGAGAGTAAGAAACTGTTCTGGAAAGAAGTCAAGAAAGTTAGGGAAGGTAGCAAAGGAAACAGTAAGGGTGTGAAAGATAAGAATGGGAGAATGCTAGCCGAGAAGCAAGAGAGAGTCGAAAGATGGAGGGAGTACTTCAGTGAGTTGCTAAATGTAAGGAATGAAGAGCCAGCAAACATAGCTGGATATGGTATGGGATGGAGAAGAAGAGAAGTAGTGGAGGAGGAATTGGTGATCAGGAGGTCAGAAGTGTGGGAAGCCATGAAAAGAGTGAAGTTGGGGAAAGCACCAGGAACAGATGGAGTGTGTGGGGAAATGTTGAGGTATGGTGGTGAGATAGCGATAGAATGGGTTTAGAAAATGTGCAAACTAGCATGGGAGAAGGGGAGTGCATCCGATGACTGGAAGACTGGCATAATAGTCCCCCTATATAAGGGCAAAGGGGAAAGAGGAGTGTGTGGTAACCACCGAGGAATATGTCTTCTAAGCATAGTAGAGAAGGTATACAATAGGGTAGTGATTGAGAGAGTGAGAGTGAGAATTGAGAAATGGATAGGCGACGAGCAGGGAGGTTTTTAGGAAGGGAAGAGGATGTGTAGATCAGATTTTTACCCTGAATTGTGTTGTGGAGAAGTATCTGGAGAAGAAACAAAAGGTGTATGTTGCCTTTATGGACTTGGAGAAGGCCTATGACAGAGTGGATGGAGAAGGTTTGTGGAAAGTACTTAGAATATACGGAGTAGAGGGCAAGTTGCTGAAAGCAGTGAAGAGCATGTATGAGGGTGCAAAGGCGGCAGTACGTGTGGAGAGTGAGCAGAGCAAGTTCTTTGACCTGAATGTTTGTTTGAAACAGGGGTGTGTGATGTCCCTGTGGTTGTTTACTGTATATATGGATGGAGTCATGAAAGAAATACTATCAAGAGCAGTGGATATTGGTGTATCACAGAAAAGGGAGGGAATTGAGTGGAAGCTACCTATACTGCTGTTCGCGGATGATACAGTTCTGATGAGTGATAATGAATGGGAGTTACAGGGTCTGGTAAATGAGTTTGGAACAGTGTGCGAAAAACGGAATTTGAAGGTAGATGCGGGGAAGAGCAAGGTTCTGGTCTTCGAAAGGGGTGAAGTCACAGAGTGTGTGGTGAAGCTGAACGGTCAGGCTATGGAGATCGTCAACTCTTTTAAGTATCTGGGCAGTGTGTTGAGTAAAGATGGGACTATGAATGAAGAAGTGCGAGAGAGGGTACAACAGGGGAAGAGGGTTGTAGGAACGCTAAAAGCAGAAACAAGAAATAGGGTGGTCAGTATGGAAGTGAAGAAGTCCTTGCATGACAGTGTGGTAATCCCGACACTGACCTACGGAAGCGAAGCATGGACGTTGGTTGAGAGACTCAGACCAAGAGTGAGAGGAGTGGAAATGAATTACTTGAGGAGTGCGTGCGGAGTTACATGGAGGGATAGACAGACTAATGAGTAAGTAAGAAGGAGGTGTGGTGTGGAGGTAGATGTGCTGGAAAGTGTGGAAAGGAACAACTTGAGATGGTTCGGCCATATGGAACGTATGGAAAGCGAGAGAATGACTAAGAGGGTGTACGAGAGCGAGGTGGAGGGACAGAGAGGGAGAGGTAGACCGAATGAGAGGTGGAAGGATGGAGTGAGGAAGTACATGAACGAAGGCGGTGCTGGTTGGGGGGAGAGGCGTCGACTGACTGGGGACAGAGGTGCATGGGGGCGGTTCGTTCGTGGCCACCCCTTCGGGGATCACGGCGTCAGGCAATAGATAGATAGATAGATAGCTATACGGTCGTTCTCAACATCTTCGAGTATGGTTGGGCATCTACTATGCTATGAATTGGTGACGATGATGTGTCAGTGTAGACAGGATATTTTGTAAAAGACCAAGAATGATCAGATCACCTAAGAGAAAAACCCTGATGTTTGGCGTGGATTCGATCTGAGGTCCGATCTGAGGGTTATTAGCCATCAAATAGCTCCCTCATCTGGTATTCATTATTTTTCTTGTTCCTTTTGGTAGTCTTTGATGTCCAGTGTAGATGGGCGGCCTCTGTCATGTGGTTGGAGGAGGATTTGGGCTATTTTGGCCCGGAAGCCAGTGGCTCTTTTGATGGTATCACCTGAGGTCAATAATCAAGTAACCCTGGTGGCGTGATGTCATCAGGGATACGGCATCAAATCATGCTGGGCAGGGCTTTGGGTCGTCTAGAGAATAGTGGTGGAGGTTAGACTAACTTCTTCTCTGTCATTTTGGCGTACACAGTTTCTTACCTTGATATAGGTGCGGGTGGCTTCTTGATTGTTAACCCCATCAGACATAAGTTGGTAACTTACTGATGCGGTGGCGGAGCGCCCGGTATTTCCCTCAAAACACTTTCTCTGACACTGAGGTACCAGTAGAAGTAGGGGTTGCCATCAACCGACAGATTCTGATCTAATTTACCTGACTTACTGAGCTCAATATGACGTAAATGCGTCATAAAACTTACTTATTGAGCAATTTCACCAAGTTCATATGACGCGATCGCGTCATATGATTCTCTTGGGCATACAGCCGTATGACACGATCGCATCATAGATGTCGGAGGGGTTAATATCGTTGCAGCTCTCTTGGTCTTCGTTGAAGTGATTGTTGCTGCTGTTGAAGGTGGTGGTTTCCTGGTTGTCGTCGGAGGTGTAGGTCTTCATAGAAGATGGTGGTTTCCGGGGGCAGACTGCCCCGTATACTTCTCTGGATACGAGTAACACTATTGATACTATACTGGGCGTCAAGACATTGTTGGTGGTATTGTAGGCACTCTCCTTTGGGGTGCAGGTTTAACCCCTTCTGTACCGGCGACGTTGTTATTAAATTAGTCTAGCTATATTTAGATAATTTTGTGCAGTCTAAGAAGGATCTGTTGTAGTGAAAAGGGTTAAGTGTGACAGTTTGAAGCTTGTTAATTGCTGGAGTTTCTTTTTAATCTGAATAAAACCGTCTAATTGTAGCCAGAAAAAGTTAAAAAGGACGACGCCGGTTCAGAAGGGGTTAACAGATATTATGAGCGGTGGCTATAACAAATATATAAACACAAATTACAAGGACAACGAAGGAAAGAGGGAAGAACAATTTGGAGGATGGAAACCAACGACGCTGGTTAAGGAGGCGGAACGAGAATATAATGTTTGAAGAAGAGTATAAAAGATGGTGAGAAAGATTGGGTGAAAAGGAGAGTGAAAGATGGATATGAGAGTGAGAGTATGAGGCCGAGAGAGAGAGAGAAAGAGAGAGAGAGAGGGAGGAGGGAGAGAGTGAGTGAGTGTGTGTATGTTTTTTTTTGTTTTTTTCTATATACCAACAACTCCCTCTTGGGCATAGGCTGATAGCCTTTACACTCTACCGCTGAACACGGAGAGGCCTGTGAGGTCTTGCTCCAGTCTAGGGAGTGAGACGTGTGAAGCTTCACGACTCGAAGCAAGTCCATCTCAGAAGCTGCTCCGCCACTGTGCTTCACAGTCTCATCCCCCAGGCTCGGACGCTCACTCTCAGAACACCATCTATTGAGCAATTAACTCACTAGGCATTTCCCCCCATGTAACATATTTTTGAATATGGGAATATTCATACAATGCTATTAATCAGGGAACAATGAGGGTATTTTTTTGGCATTTCGGTGTGCTGTGGTAATGCACTGATACTAGGTACAGCACAAATTCTATCCCAATAATATCTTCCCATTGACATATTGGGATTCGAACCCGGGTACATTGGATTACAAAGGAGTACAAAGGAAATCAAGCAACAACATATATAGTGACCCTTCTAGGTTGCTTGTCCTCCAAAACACTGAGGATCAAGTGTCCAAACAGTGGTTTAGAGTGGGTAAGGGAACATTGGAAAGGGAATTACTGCCCTGGAACTAATGTCCGTGGCAGGATTAGGAAGTTAGTAGAGGACAGATGGGTTAGTAACTGAGGGGGGGATAAAATAAAGTTATTCATTTACAAACGCAGTCAGTCGTGGGTTTGATGAGAGATATTTGTCTAGGCGGAGTTTAAATAAATCAACGGTGATGCAGTCTATAACGTTTCGGGGAAGCCCATTCCACAAGTTGACAACTCGATTGAAGAAGAAATTCTTAGATTCGTGCGAGTTAAAAGATTTTCCAATAATTTTGCAACCGTTTCCCTGCGTGTAATTAGATTGGTCGATAGTGAAGTACTTGCTACAGTTCATATTGTCGATGCCTTAGATGATTTTGAACACTTGAATTAAGTCACCTCTTAATCTGCGCTGGGTTAAAGGAAATAGATTTAATTCTCTAAGACGCTCTTCGTATGGTTTGTTCTTTAGGCTAGGTATCATTTTGGTAACTCTACGTTGAACTCGTTCTAGCTTGTTTATATCTTTTTGTTAATAAGGGCACCAGGATTGAACGCAGTATTCCAGAAGAGGGCGGACTAAGGAATTGTAAAGGGTTAGGACAACTTCTTTGGATTTATGCTCAAATGACATGCCTATAAACCCAATTATTTTGTTTGCCTTCTTAACAACTTCTGAACATTGACTCGGTTTTAGGTTACTCGATATTGTTACTCCCAGATCGGTTTCTCTGTTTACATTCTTAAGCTGAGTGCCATTCATCGAATAGTTTGATTTCTCATTTAGGTATCCAACATGTAGTACTTTACATTTATCTGCATTGAAACTCATTTGCCAAATTTGGGCCCAACATGACAATTTATCTAGATTGTGTTGCATATCGTCAACTTGTTCTTTTGAGAGTACGCTATTTGCAAGTTTTGTATCGTCAGCAAGTTTTGAGATTGTACACGTGAGACCCTCATCTATGTCGTTGATGTAAATTAGAAAGAGAATTGGTCCTAGTACCGATCCCTGGGGTACCCCGCTACTTACATTGGTCCATTTAGATGCCTTCCCGTTTATGACTACCCTTTGCTTTCTGTTGCTGAGCCAATTTTCTATCCATTTCAACACACCGGGTTTGTATTCCATGCGCTTTTAGTTTTAGCAGTAAACGTTTGTGGGGAACTTTGTCAAAGGCCTTTTGAAAATCAAGGTATATAATATCTACAGCTTTACTCTCATCGTAGAGGTTGAGGATATCGTGGAAGAAGTCTAAGAGGTTTGTTAAACAGGAACGTTTTTTACGAAAGCCGTGTTGAGTATCTTTAAGTATGTTATTTTCCTCTAAATGATTTACGAGTCTGTCTCATATGACGGTTTCTAGCATTTTACATACAACTGAGGTTAAGCTAATTGGACGATAGTTACTGGGTAGGGATTTGCTGCCTTTTTTTAATATCGGTGTTACGTTGGCTAGCTTCCACTGATCAGGCATAGTTCCAGACTGCAAGGATTTATTGAATAGTAATGTCAGTGGTTTGGAGAGCTCATCCTTAGCTTCCTTTAGAACTCTAGGCGAGATTGTATCAGGTCCTGGCGTTTTATTTACCTTGAGTTTATCTAATCAATTCAACACTTCTCTCTCTGTAATGGTGATATTGCTTAGAACATCTGAATTATCAATCTGAATCGGCGATGGTGTAGGGATATCACTGAGGTCTTTTGTTGTAAAAACTGATGCAAAGAAGGTATTGAGGGCATTACTCATTTGGACTTCGTCTTTGGTATATTCTCCATTTTCATCGACTAACGGTCCAACAGTTGAAGTAACTACTTTTTTCTTTCTGATATAACTATAGAATTCTTTCGGGTTTGTTTTACTTTGATTCGCAATATGTAACTCTAAGGTCTTTTTACTTTGCTTAATTAACTTTTTGGCTTTGCGTCGTAGCTCTACAAATGTCACCCGTTCTTCGTCATTTTGTGAGGATTTTAATCTATCATTAGCAAATTTTTTAGCAAGCAGGCAGTTTGAAATATCTTTATTCCACCATTTGGGCTTATTATTATGGCCTGGACGCCGTATTTTCGATGGTATGCAGTCTTGCACTGCTTTTAGGTAAGTGGTTTCGAATAACTTCCAAGATGTATTTATGTCGTTATTGTTAATTAAAAAGCTCCAGTCAGTTTCTTTAAACATAGCTCTAAGTTTATGGAAGTTTGCTTTCTTGAAATTAGGGACTTTTTCGATGCTACTATTTGGTTCGTTACTAGTAAAGTTTAAAGTGAAAGTTATCGTACGATGGTCGCTGTTACTGAATTCATCACCAACGTTCCAATTCTCTATCAATTCTTCTTTTGTTGCAAGTACAATGTCAAGAACGTTATTACCACGGGTCGGCGTTTGAACAAATTGATAAAGCGAACTCTCTTGCAAGTTCGTATACAAGTCATGTCCGGAGTGTGAAGTAGGAGTATCGCCTCACTTGGTCACAGGTAAATTAAAGTCGCCAAAAATTACGGTATCTTGTGAGTTACTTACATCTGCAATTTTTTCGTAAATTTCTCGGTCAGTTTGCACTGATTGAGCTGGAGGTCTGTATATTAACGCAAGTATTATTTTTGTACCTTTATTATTCTTTATTAGCACAAAAGATGTGTCGACGTTCACAATTTGAGGTTTTGACACGAGGGTCGGGTTAAGACTTTCTTTGAAATAAAATAAAACGCCACCTCCATTTTTATTTATTCGGCTGTTCTCAAACATTACATAACCGGGAAGTGAATACTCTGCTAAAAAGTCTCTATCTTCTGTATTGAGCCAAGATTCTGTTATGCCAATCACATCATAATTTTCTGTAAACACTAGTTCCTCTAAATCTGAAAATGTATTGCGTATGCTACGAGCGTTTGCATAGAAAACCTTTAAAGTTGCGGTTTTAGAACGCACAGAACGTTCTTTCATCGAATTTTTGGTTCTGGTCGGATCTACATTTACATTCATGGCTGTCCTCGGTCCTCGGTCGTTATCCCTGGCGGTTTTGAATTTGGGTCGTGTTGGTGGAGCTTTATCCAAATTCGCGGTTCTTGACGGATTAGTATTTAATTCCTTTGTAGGTTGCCGTCCTCGCTGTCTTCGGTCCTCCTTCCTGGTTGTCCTGTGCTGAGTCGATTTCTTCTCCGAAAATCCTTCACCGCATCGTTGAGAAGACGCCCAAAACGTGCTGCTCCCACCTGGTTCAGATGAACTCCATCGTCTGAAAACAAATAGTCATCGTAGTAGAAATTGTCCCAGGTGTCGACGAATCCCACGTTCTCCTTCCTGCAGAGGTTTGCTAGACAACGATTTGTGCTGGTGGCTATGTTGTAAAATCGGCTCTATACATCGAGCCGGGGGACGATTCCTGAGACGATGATCCTTGATGACTTCTCCTTAAACGACTTGATCAGCTGCTGGTACTTTAAAAGCAAATCTTCCGACCGGGTACGCTGTACATCGTTGGATCCAACGTGGATGACGTACATTGTATTAACAAGGGCCAGCACCAGTTCAGTGGCAAGATCACTCTGCCACACCTCCCCTTGTGTGTGTGTGTGTGTGTGTGTGTATTTCTCAAGTCCGTATCTATCAAAAAATAATATATAAAAAAAAAAAACATATAAATCTGATATAAAACTAGGAAACAATGACTATAATAAATCCTGCATATATTACCAAAATATGTATGTGTATTATTACCCGTGTGTATATCAAATAAACCAAATCATTATGAACACAATCAGAATCAGAAAGTGTATGGTGTCACGGGAGGCCATAATAATGGATGAGAAATATGACAGTAAAAGTAGATAAGCAGCTAAAGCAGAGAAGTAGAGGAGCAGAGAAGCAGAAAAGTGGAGAAGCGGAAGTGGAGAAATAGAAAAGTGGACAAGCAGAAAAGTAAAATATAACATAAGTACAGAAGTAGAAAAGTAAAGAAGCAGAAAAGGAGACAAAAACAAAAAGTATTTGTTGCGAAAAAATACAGTACAAAAGGAGGAACATTAAAGAGGTGAAACAGACAGAAACAAATCCAAAAGGATAGATTAAATATTCAATCCATACAAAACCACTTAACCCGGGAACGGCGTGAAGACTCTTAAGAGGTTTTGGTGGTGAAAGGCGACGAACATCTTAAGATCCAAAACCTAAAAAAAGCCTTTCAAAAGGCTCCAGTAGCACTTAAAACTAAGGAATATGTGATTAAGTGAGATAATTCTCCTCCATGCCTCCTATCTACATGTGTCAAAACCCCCTCCTTCTCCCCTTCCCCCCCCCCCCATCAATTATCACCTAGATTAGATTTCCTCTTATTCTCTTGTTTGTCGGTTTATTTACCGCACCAATATCTCCAACCCGGTTCGAAAATCCGGTCCTGCACCTATCGAGTGCATGCGGAGAGAGAGAGCGTGAAAGAGAGACTTCAGTCTGCCTCTAGGCTTCGGAGAGAGAGGGTATACGTCGCGTTCGCCTCACATTTCATGACTAGATGGTCTGCAATAATTCGCGATTTTCACCACCCAAATAATATTGTCACTTGTTTTATTGCCGCTACATGTTAATATCTTCATACTAAACGTAAAATAGGCGCATGAATAAGTAATGACGATATTTATTGTAAAATGCCGATTTTAGGCGGGAATGAAGCCTATTATCGTCGCCTAGCTGTAGTACCCTACAGCTAGGCGACGATAATAGGCTTCATTCCCGCCTAAAATCGGCATTTTACAATAAATATCGTCATTACTTATTCATGCGCCTATTTTACGTTTAGTATGAAGATATTAACATGTAGCGGCACTACATATAACTCGCGCTTTAAAGGTTAAGTTGAAGGAAATAGAATACCGATCAAAAAGAGTTATTACATATTTTAGAGATAAAATTGAAAAAAACAATATGAGCTAATATTATGAAGACAAAGATGTGGCTAATTATAAGAAACATTTATTACATAAGAACATAAGAACATAAGAAAATGGGAGTCTTCAGAAAGCCGATTGGCCTAAGCAAGGCAGATCCCTGTCCCACACAACCCCAATTACAAAGCCCAATTATAGGCTCAACACTCTAATACCCTGAGGATCATCTTACCAAAACGGTTAGACATTAACGCAGGATTATGGGGGTCTGCAGAGCGCTGATTAGCCCAACCCGGCTGATCCCCTTCACACCCAACCCTTCTCGTCCATATGCTTATCCAATTTTATCTTAAAACTCCCTACAGTTTTTGATCCCACTATAGCACTTGGTAGTCCATTCCACCCATCTACAACTCTGTTACCAAACCAATATTTGCCTATATCTTTTCTGAAACGAAATTTATCTAATTTAAAACCATTGGTACGAGTTCTTTTGCTATCACTGAGTTTTAGTACATTTGTCATGTCCCCTTTGTTAATCCCACTAACCCACTTGAACACCTCTATCATATCCCCTCTAACTCTGCTTCTCTCTAACGAATGTAAACCTAATTTCTTCAACCTTTCTTCATACGGAAGATTTCTAATATTATGGATCATTTTTGTCATTCTACGCTGTACTCTCTCCATTGAATCTATGTCCATTCTGTAATAAGGACACCAAAATTGGACAGCATAATCCATATGGGGTCTCACTAATGACAAGTAAAGTTTTAAGATAACATCAGCAGTTCTGTTACTCACACTCCTAGAGATGAACCCGAGAATCCTGTTTGCCTTATTACGAACGCTTATACACTGTTTTCTAGGCTTCAAATCATTGCTAACAAACACACCTAGATCTTTCTCGCAATCTGAATTTTCTAATTCTAAATTAGCTAGTTTATATTTAACATTTGTTTGCATCTTCCCTATCTTTAATACCTTGCATTTGCCAATGTTAAACTTCATCTGCCAATTTACTGACCATTCATGAAAGGTATCTAGATCCCTTTGGAGGCACTCTATATCGCTCTCTGAATCAATTGATCTCCCCATTTTAGTATCGTCTGCGAATTTACTTATCCTACTAGTTATACCTAATTATTATGTTCCTTCCAACAACCAACTATACTCCTAAAATCGATTAATGAAATTTACAAACACATGTGGCAGTCCGCGGATTCGAATCCAGGATGCTCACACCGAAAATCAACACCTTATGCATCGCACCACGAAGGCAGTTAAAAGAATGGTGGACACTGCCCACGATTTATTATGCAACTTCGAATCCTGCATATCAATCTAAGCATGTACACACATCCCAACTGCAACTCACGTAGGCTATGCATATGTGAATGGAAAGAGCAATTAATGGGGCCTTAACCACTAGGGAAGTCCTCTCGATAAATTACCCCTGAACCAATATCAATTATTATGTTCCTTCCAACAACCAACTATACTCCTAAAATCGATTAATGAAATTTACAAACACATGTGGCAGTCCGCGGATTCGAATCCAGGATGCTCACACCGAAAATCAACACCTTATGCATCGCACCACGAAGGCAGTTAAAAGAATGGTGGACACTGCCCACGATTTATTATGCAACTTCGAATCCTGCATATCAATCTAAGCATGTACACACATCCCAACTGCAACTCACGTAGGCTATGCATATGTGAATGGAAAGAGCAATTAATGGGGCCTTAACCACTAGGGAAGTCCTCTCGATAAATTACCCCTGAACCAATATCAATTATTATGTTCCTTCCAACAACCAACTATACTCCTAAAATCGATTAATGAAATTTACAAACACATGTGGCAGTCCGCGGATTCGAATCCAGGATGCTCACACCGAAAATCAACACCTTATGCATCGCACCACGAAGGCAGTTAAAAGAATGGTGGACACTGCCCACGATTTATTATGCAACTTCGAATCCTGCATATCAATCTAAGCATGTACACACATCCCAACTGCAACTCACGTAGGCTATGCATATGTGAATGGAAAGAGCAATTAATGGGGCCTTAACCACTAGGGAAGTCCTCTCGATAAATTACCCCTGAACCAATATCAATTATTATGTTCCTTCCAACAACCAACTATACTCCTAAAATCGATTAATGAAATTTACAAACACATGTGGCAGTCCGCGGATTCGAATCCAGGATGCTCACACCGAAAATCAACACCTTATGCATCGCACCACGAAGGCAGTTAAAAGAATGGTGGACACTGCCCACGATTTATTATGCAACTTCGAATCCTGCATATCAATCTAAGCATGTACACACATCCCAACTGCAACTCACGTAGGCTATGCATATGTGAATGGAAAAGAGCAATAATGGGGCCTTAACCACTAGGGAAGTCCTCTCGATAAATTACCCCTGAACCTATATCAATTATTATGTTCCTTCCATCAACCAACTATACTCCTAAAATCGATTAATGAAATTTACAACACATGTGGCAGTCCGCGGATTCGAATCAGGATGCTCACACCGAAAATCAACACCTTATGCATCGCACCACGTAGGCAGTTAAAAAATGGTGGACACTGCCCACGATTTATTATGCAACTTCGAATCCTGCATATCAATCTAAGCATGTACACACATCCCAACTGCAACTCACGTAGGCTATGCATATGTGAATGGAAAGAGCAATTAATGGGGCCTTAACCACTAGGGAAGTCCTCTCGATAAATTTATGTATATAAGAAACAACAGGGGACATAATACCGATCCTGGGGGACACCACTTTTGACTGCTCCCCACTCTGACTTGGTACCATTAAGCTGACTCTCTGTTTCCTACCAATTAGCCATGACCTAATCCATCCCAACAACGATCCTCCTATTCCTGTGCCTCAACCTTTCTCATCAATCTCTCATGAGGGACTCTGTCGAAAGCTTTACTGAAATCTAAATAAATAATATCATATGACTTGTCACTATCTACTGCTTCATATCATATACCTCTGAGAAAAAGCTAAGCAAATTAGTAAGGCAAGAACGTCCCTGAGTGAATCCATGCTGAGAAGAATTTATTAAGTTAATTTTTTCTATTTTTGGGTGATTGTATGCGTGTATGCTGTGACGCATGTCGAGTATGAGCATGCTGTACAGAACGCCCAGTCAGGCCCCACTCTCGCTAGGATCGTCAGGGCAGGAACTTTGGCTGTAGTCTGTGTAGAGTTTCCTAACTTAGTTTATGTGAGCCGTTGTACTATAAGTATTATAAATATGTATTTTGTTTTCATCTGAGTCAACGAGTTCTATTTTATATCATTAGTTATAAGTATTGTGTGTGGGACTTATATGTAATGATGAGAGGAGAGAGAGAGAGATATTACGTAACGGGGACCAGTGAGTGCGCCACGCGGGCAGATAGGCCTAATTCCCTCCTCCCTCCTCCCTTCCTCCCTTTCAGCGCGTGGGAAGTTCTTTGTCGATCCCAGATTGAGAGAGAATATGACGTCATGATTGCCAGTGGGCGGTCCTTAAGTAGTTTGAGATATGCCGCTAGAGGGCCGAGTATAAAAAGGAGAGGTCCTCGCCACAATTCTTTAGAACTCATCAGGCAAAGCGACTTCTCATATCCCTTGCAACTATCCATATTCTTCCGACTGATGTGAACTTTCTCTACTCTCTGAACAGCCTATCTTCTTCTCTTCTCGTCCCTGTTTAACCTCCATGACCCCTTTAGTGCAGATTTAGTCAGCCAAAGTATTATCGCTTGAGTTCTCACGAGATAAGTGCCTGTTAGATAGCCTATTTTTGGAAGGGTTAACTAGAATAGGATTGATTGATGTTTGTTGTGCACTCGTATATGCATTTCCCTGTGTGCGATTATTCATGTTCCTGTTTTCTG
Source organism: Lithodes maja (assembly GCA_037953745.1). Lineage (NCBI taxonomy): Eukaryota > Metazoa > Arthropoda > Malacostraca > Decapoda > Lithodidae > Lithodes > Lithodes maja. The sequence goes on along the minus strand of JBAKBP010031337.1, from coordinate 1,325 downwards.
CTGGTTTAGGCAATGCTAGACTGGGATAGGGTTTCTGAGTTGTGATTTCCTATGAGTACTAGGTTGCGGTTGAACCAGTACAATTGCAACGGAGACGTGGAACGCCTAGGTGGTCTTTCTGACTGTGTACCGTGGGAGTTTAGCACTGTGTTGCGAGTGAGGGCTTTTGCCTGTGCCACCCAACACTGTGCTATCTCATTTGCTTGACTTTGAGAGGATCGCCAGGAGAGAACCAGATACTAGTGATCTGGATCTCTCAAGAGAGCATCCCGTCAATTACCGTAATTTGGCCGCACAGTCTTAAGGACCTCGCTAGGCTACGAGCCGCTTGCTCAGCCATTGTCTCTTAACCTTAGATATCCCAGCTAGACTTTGCTCGACCAGCAGATACAGCATAGTATTGAAGCTTCTCCTTATGTATATTATTGTTTAAGCACTATTGATTTCATGTGTGGCACGCTTAGCTACTTCAGAGATTAGTGGCCCACGAGCACAATCTTAGTAGGCTATTGCTAGTGCATTGTCGGAGTACTTCTTCTTAATGTTTGCCATATCCTATTGCTTATTCTTCTAATTCTTCTTATGTCAATTTAAAGCCTTTAATTACCAGTGAGTTATTCATTAAATTGCTGTTCAAAATCCGATACTTACTTCTTATGAGTATTCGAGAAGCATCTAACTTATCAGAAGATTCCTTGCTTGATGCTCGAGGACTATTGTTTAACGTAACGTAATAGTGCCGATCCGAAGTAGAGGGTGGAGGACTTCTTAAGTTCTTAGTTCAAGGGTGGATTACTTCGGCTTCGGCCAACACTATTCTTTAGTGTTGTAGTACTTTCTTCTTTGTTTGATTGTTGACCAGACTAGATAACTCCCGTCTTGCTATTAGTCTGTTGTGTGAAACGCTAGTACCGAGTTCTTGTATACCCCGTTATAGCAGATAGAACTCTGGAGGGTAGTGGCGTTTTTTGTTCGGCTGGCAGTACTCTGGGGTTGGGATCGTGTGTTTCCGTTGTGGCAGCGAGCCATACTCGAGTCCTGTGTAAGAGCCCTAGTGTACCCGAGTGCCCGGTCGTAACAAATGGCGACCTTGCTTAGGATTTTGTGAACAGTATAATTTTTTGCAAAGTTGTACAACATTTGTTTGTTCGTACTTTAGCGTACATATTGAAGAATATTTTTTTTTGTAAGGCAATTAGGAGAGCATTTAAGAGACTCCAGTTAATTTAGTAATTAGTGCTTGCATAAGGGAGTTTAACACTTTTGTCTCGAGAATTTTTTGGTGAACTTCAGTATGTCGGGCCCTAGTACTGACGAGGAGCGAG
>JBAKBP010031336.1:0-24554 GCA_037953745.1 Lithodes maja | reverse complement strand
AAATCAATAGCATCCAATTACCGTCCCATTAGTCTTACATCAATCATAGGAAAGCTACTAGAGTCAATTATTGCTAGTAAAATTAGAAACCACTTAGATACATTTAATTTAATAAATTCTTCTCAGCATGGATTCACTCAGGGACGTTCTTCCCTTACTAATTTGCTTAGTTTTTTCTCAGAGGTATATGAAGCAGTAGATAATGACAAGTCCTATGATATAATATATTTAGATTTCAGTAAAGCTTTCGACAGAGTCCCCCATGAGAGATTGATGAGAAAGGTTGAGGCGCATGGAATAGGTGGGGCGTTGTTGGGATGGATTAGGTCATGGCTAATTGGTAGGAAGCAGAGAGTCAGCATAAATGGTACGAAGTCAGAATGGGGAGCAGTCAAAAGTGGTGTCCCCCAGGGATCTGTATTAGGTCCTCTGTTGTTTGTTATATACATAAATGACCTTGATTTAGGTATAACTAGTAGGATAAGTAAATTTGCAGACGATACCAAAATGGGGAGAACAATTGATTCAGATAGAGATATAGAATGCCTCCAAAGGGATCTAGATACCTTACACGAATGGTCAGTAAATTGGCAGATGAAGTTTAACATTGACAAATGCAAGGTATTAAAGATAGGGAAGATGCATACAAATATTAAATATAAACTAGCTAATGTGGAATTAGAAAACTCGAATTGTGAGAAAGATCTAGGTGTGTTTGTTAGCAATGATTTGAAGCCTAGACAACAGTGTATAAGCGTTCGAAACAAGGCAAACAAGATTCTCGGGTTCATCTCAAGGAGTGTGAGTAACAGAACTGCTGATGTTATCTTAAAACTTTACTTGTCATTAGTGAGACCCCATATGGATTATGCTATTCAATTTTGGTGTCCTTATTACAGAATGGACATAGATTCATTGGAGAGAGTACAACGTAGAATGACAAAAATGATCCATAATATTAGAAATCTTCCGTATAAAGAAAGGTTGAAGAAATTAGGCTTACATTCGTTAGAGAGACGCAGAGTTAGAGGGGATATGATAGGTGTTCAAGTGGGTTAGTGGGATTAACAAAGGGGACATGACAAATGTACTAAAGCTCAGTGATAGCGAAAGAACTCTTACCAATGGTTTCAAATTAGATAAATTTAGTTTCAGAAAAGATATAGGCAAATATTGGTTTGGTAACAGAGTTGTAGATGGGTGGAATGGACTACCAAGTGCTATAGTGGGATTAACAACGATAGGGAGCTTTTAAGATAAAATTGGATAAGCATATGGACGAGAAGGGTTGGGTGTGAAGGGGGATCAGCAGGGTTGGGCCAATCAGCGCTCTGCAGACCCCCGTAATCCTGCGTTAATCTCTAACCGTTTTGGTAAGATGATCCTCAGGGTATTAGAGTGTTGAGCCTATAATTGGGCTTTGTAATTGGGGTTGTGTGGGACAGGGATCTGCCTTGCTTAGGCCAATCGGCTTTCTGCAGACTCCCATTTTCTTATGTTCTTATGTTCTTAACTCTATTGAAGAAGAAATTCTTAGATTCGTGCGAGTTAAAAGATTTACCAATAATTTTGCAACCGTTTCCCCGCGTGTAATTAGATTGGTCGATAGTGAAGTACTTACTACAGTTCATATTGTCGATGCCTTTGATGATTTTGAACACTTAATAAGTCACCTCTTAATCTGCGCTGGGTTAAAGGAAATAGATTTAATTCTCTAAGACGCTCTTCGTATGGTTTGTTCTTTAGGCTAGGTATCATTTTGGTAACTCTACGTTGAACTCGTTCTAGCTTGTTTATATCTTTTTGGTGAGAGGGTGCAACAAGGGAAGAGGGTTGTAGGAACGCTGAAAGCACTAACAAGAAATAGGGTGGTCAGTATGGAAGTGAAGAAGTCCGCATGACAGTGAGGTAATCCCGACAGTGACTTAAGCCGGTATCACACAAGCTCTTTTTCCCTCCACATTGGTCTGGCAGCTTATAAGGTAGACAATTCAAATATTTCAGTTACCTAAATTAATCTACTATCAGCCTAGTTTCCGATACCAGTGCAAAATATTCCAGAAATGTTGCCAGATTTTTTTTGATAATCAAATGTTTACTATAAAATCTCTCGTGTGATACCAGCTTTACGGAAGCGAAGCATGGATGTTGGAGAAGCGACTCGGACCAAGAGTGAGAGGGGTGGAAAGTAGTTACTTGAGAAGTGTGTGTGGAGTTACATGGAGGGATACAGACGATGAGGAAGTAAGGTGGTGTGGTGTGGAGGTAGATGTGCTGGAAAGTGAGAAAAGGAACAGTTAGAGATGGTTCAGCCATACGGAACGTATGGGAAGCGAGAGAATGACTAAGAGGGTGTACGAGGGAGAGGTGGAAGTAAATGGATGAAGGCGGTGCTGGTTGGGAGGAGGGGCGTAGACTGACTGGGGACAGAGGTGCAAGGGGGCGGTTCGTTCATGGCCATCCCTTCGGCGATCAAGGTATCAGGCGATATAGATTCTTATTTTGGTTATTCAACAAATAATCTATATCGAATGCCAGGCACCATGATCCTCGAGGGGTGACCACGAATGCATCGGCCCATGTCAGCTGCCTCCCCTCTTCCATGAACAGAGGCCTACCTATAAATTCCATCCTTCCACCTCACTCTTCGTACATTCAGTCATTCCCTCTTCCCATACATTCCACATGACCGAACCATCAAGGTATTCATTTTCACACTTTCAGCACATAGACACCACACTGCTCTCTTACTTCCTCATTCATCTGTCTATCCCTCCATGTAACTCCACACGCACTTCACCCAATAAATGGCGCAAGCGTGACTCGCCCACTATACCAGTTACTCACCCAAACAAAAAAACGCTAACCTGTATTTGCCCCCTTACAGATCAACATACGAGGATGGCAAGTCAAGGGGGGCTTAGGGGGGACAGCATCCCCCTCAACCCATCAAGTATCCAATTTACCCCACAATTTCCCGGTTCAATGTTATTTTAATACCACAAATTTTGTTGATATATTTGAAGATAAATATTGAATCTATATGCTCTAAAGATCACAAGAAAATTTGTTTTAACCCTCGGCAAAACCTAATAAAAAAGTATGGTACTAAAATTTATTTTTCGTAACAAGGTTGTCAATACGGTACTTTGTTATCAATGTACTGTACTGTACAATCAAATCTGACATTTTTAAAATATGGACCGGTACCGGTAAGCAGGCTTTTTAGTTCACCATCCAAAATCATAGGAAAGCTACTAGTCAATTATTGCTAGGAAAATGAGAAACTACTTAGAAACATTTAACTTAATAAATTCTTCTCAGCATGGATTCACTCAGGGACGTTCTTGCCTTACTAATTTGCTTAGCTTTTTCTCAGAGGTATATGAAGCAGTAGATAATGACAAATCATATATTATATATTTAGATTTCATTAAAGCTTTCGACAGTCACTCATGAGAGATTGATGAGAAAGGTTGAGGCGCATGGAATAGGTGGGGCGTTGTTAGGATGGATTAGGTCATGGCTAATTGGTAGGAAGCAGAGTCAGCATAAATGGTACTAAGTCAGAGTGGAAATCAGTCAATAGTGGTGTCCCCCAGGGATCTGTATTGGGTCCTCTGTTATTTATCATATACATAAATGACCTTGATTTAGGTATAACTAGTAGTATAAGTAAATTCGCAGACGATACCAAAATAGGGAGACCAATAGATTCAGATAGCGACATAGGGTGCCTCCAAAGGGATCTAGATACCTTACACGAAATGGTCAGTAAAGTGGCAGATGAATTTTAACATTGACAAATGCAAGGTATTAAAGATAGGGGAAGACAAATACTAATGCAAAACATAAACTAGCTAATGCTGAATTAGAAAACTCAGACTGCGAGAAAGATTTGGGTGTGTTTGTTAGCAACGATTTGAAACCTAAAAAATAGTGTATAAGCGTACGTAATAAGGCAAACAGGATTCTGGGGTTCATCTCAAGGAGTGCGAGTAAGAACTGCCGATGTTATCTTGAAACTTTACTCGTCATTAGTAAGACCTCATATGGATTATGCTGTCCTATTTTGGTGTCCTTATTACAGAATGGATATAGATTCCATGGAGAAAGTACAGCGAAGAATGACAAAAATGATTCATAATATTAGAAATCTACCATATGAAGAAAGGTTGAACAAATTAGGCTTACATTCGTTAGAAAGACGCAGAGTTAGAGGGGATATGATAGAAGTGTTCAAGTGGTTCAGTGGGGTAAATAAAGGAGACATGAAAAATGTACTGAAGCTCAGCGATAGCGAAAGAACTAACAAATGGTTATAAATTAGATAAATTTAGTTTCAGAAAAGATATAGGCAAATATTGGTTTGGTAACAGTTGTAGATGGGTGGAATAGGCTACCAAGTGATATAGTGGGATCAAGAACGATAGGGAACTTAAAGATAATATTAGATAGGCATATGGACAAGATGGGTTGGGTGTGAGGGGGATCTACCAGGTGTGGGCCAATCGGAGCTCTGACCGTTTTGGTGGGGTCAGTACTCAAGGTATTAGTGAGTTGGGCCTTGTAATTGGGGTTGGGTGTGACAGGGATCTGCCTTGAATGGGCCGATTGGCTTTTTCCAGACTCCCATTTTCTTATATTCTTATGTTAACATACGATTAGCCTATGCATTCAGTTCTTCCACAACTTTTATTCTGAATATTTTAATGTTTTAACTTTTAGTAAAAATATTTATATTTTGTATTCCAATACAAAAGATACGAAGCGATTTTGGTAAACCTGACTTTTTGGACCGACAGCAATTTCAGTAAGTTTTAGTTTGTATTTATTAATTTTTCCTTCAGATATAGTGTTGTTTTATACTGAAGAAGAGCTGAAATGAGTATTTACCCATTAGCCAACAATCTAAAAACACCCCCCCCCCCACTAGTGGGGAGGGCTATGAAGTTCAGGGAAAATGAGGGGTTAAAAGCGTAAAAATACAATATATATCAAAACTTGGCTCGGGTTTTCCCAAATTGCAAACTCATAAAACCCAATTTTGTGAATACCCAAGCCAACTTTTGACGAAAACTGGCTCGGATTTCACGGGGTGGAGTGGGTAGCCTAATATCTTATGTTATAAAAATAGTCAACTTTGGGAAGACATTAACCTAACGGTCTAACCGAACAACCTTACCTAACCTATCCTAGTATTATGGGTGGGGGCTGCCACCCCCACTGGTTGGGTTAGGCTATTTTTTATTTTTATTTTGTTTAATGTGCTAGGCTATTAGCCTAACCTAAACTAGTATATGGGTGGGGGCTGCCCCCCCCACACCCCCGCTGGTTGGGTACTGGCTGACAACTTTTTTACAGTACTGTATATTGTATTTTAGCGTTTTTTTTCGCCCTTAATGACATATATAGCAATGATGTATGTGCTCTACCGGACCTATTAGGCCTAAAAAGATCGATGGGCTAACTGTCTGTCCAAAACATCAGTATTAGCTTACATTCGTTGGAGAGACGCAGAGTTAGAGGGGATATGATAGGTGTTCAAGTGGGTTAGTGGGATTAACAAAGGGGACATGACAAATGTACTAAAGCTCAGTGATAGCGAAAGAACTCGTACCAATGGTTTCAAATTAGATAAATTTAGTTTCAGAAAAGATATAGGCAAATATTGGTTTGGTAACAGAGTTGTAGATGGGTGGAATGGACTACCAGGTGCTATAGTGGGATTAAAACCGATAGGGAGCTTTAAGATAAAATTGGATAAGCATATGGACGAGAAGGGTTGGGTGTGAAGGGGGATCAGCAGGGTTGGGCCAATCAGCGCTCTGCAGACCCCCGTAATTCTGCGTTAATCTCTAACCGTTTTGGTAAGATGATCCTCAGGGTATTAGAGTGTTGAGCCTATAATTGGGCTTTGTAATTGGGGTTGTGTGGGACAGGGATCTGCCTTGCTTAGGCCAATCGGCCTTCTGCAGACTCCCATTTTCTTATGTATAACCGCATTTTTTTTTGTATAGTGTAATTATGCAGGTACAGTAAAAGTCCTTTAATCCGACGACCGATGATTCGAATCTCCCAATAGTCCGAATTTTTCAATTTGAGGCCAAATCCGAATTCAGCCGATGGTCCGAATTTCAAGAAGTCCCAAAGTCCCCTTTTTGAGGCATTAGTCCACTCAAATGACACATAATGGAGCACACACATATCATATGTTCATGAATTCACTTTAAAAGTTTACCATCGTCATTGTAGCCTATTACCTACTTCAAAACATTCAGATTAATGGTCAAAGGAAGCTACTGATATAAACGTAAACACCACATCGTCTGCTAGAGTTTGTTTTGCTCTTGAACGCATCCTTGGGACGCTCCGATGCGCTACTGGCTTGCACTGCATTTTCTGCAAGCGCATTCAGTCTTGAGCTTTAAAACGCACCTTTGGACGTTCCGATACGCTACTATTTATAGTTCAGTGATCGGAGCGTCCCAAGGGTGCTTTCAATACAATACAATATAATATAACAGAGCACATCAGGACGGGTGCCCGACCCCGAAAGGGGTCGAAATAGGGGAGCTATCCCCCCGCCAAAGGCGGCTTTCTAGGGCCTTTCCTAGCTGATGCTGAGAGGATTGGGTTCTAGTCATGTGGTGATTGGCTGGTCTATCAGAGTGAGAACTGAGCGATCTCTGCCATACCCATAGCTTACTCTGACTGTTCCTTTAACTTATATATTTGCTAGATCTCAAGTGACTGCGTCTTTTCCGTCGATTGACCTCCCAATCTACCAAGATTGGAAGCCAAAGAGTCACATTTTCCCCTTGCCCCTCAACTTTCTCTTCATAATTGCTGAGGGGCACAAGGCCCTGGGTGGGGCTTTGGTTTCCCGGGCGTTTCTGCACCCTCCTCAGCTCCCCGCCATGGAGTGGCTTCGGTCACCCAGGCTTTATTGTGGTCGGCAGGGAGGGTTCTGTGGGGGCGCTCGGTTATGGCCTTGGAATTGCTCGGGGCCTAGGGGCTGTTCGGCCAGGCAGCTTGGGGGAACAACAGAGCATATCACAAAAGGAAAATTACAAGAACCTCTCAGGGAAGTGCCGTTGTTAAGGCATTACTTCCCGAACCACATCTGATCTGATCTTCAAGAGCAAGACAAACTCGTTAGTAGACTATGCAGACATATGGTGTTTACGTTTATATCAGCAGATTCCTTTGACCATTAATCTGAATGTTTTGAAGTAGGTAATAGGCTACAATGACAATGGTAAACTTTTGAAGTGATTTCATGAACATATGATATGTGTGCGTGTCATTTGGGTGGCCTAATGCCTTAATGTTTTCGTCAGGCCATTAATACACAGGTTCATAGGGGTAAAGTCAGATAATCCGAAAAATCCACCAATCCGAACGAGGGCCGGTCCGCTGCCCTTCGGATTAACGGAAGTTTACTGTATTACCGTACCGGTAGCCTACTATCCATGATACATTCTAGCACATTCCTTAAGGCTATCCCTCAAAATCATCACATCGCATTCCTAATGTCAAACCTACTGTACATTATCATTGCATTTCTGTTTACAATCAATGTCTACAGCTTCAACTTTCTTATAGCCTGAAACTCGCAAGTGGTCAAATTCCTAAATTGGTGTAGTGTAGGCTACTGGGTTTAGTGGTAATTATATAGGCTATCATATCATTATATTTTTCATAAATCTACAGTTATACTACCCCTATTTTGTCTCTATTCTGTTAGTACTAATGGGTTAATATTATTAGTAGACTTAGTATGGTTTGAGGATGCGCGGAAATGTATATTTGACTTGTAATAGATCCATTGAAGTATTACAAACCTTCGCGAACCCATACACAGGATACGTGAGCTGGGTTTAGACCGGTCGCGAGACAGGTTAAATTAAGTTAGGTTAGGCTAATGTTAAAAATACTAAAATGCGACGGTCCTCGGTATTAATCCTTCAGACCCGGAAGGGCTCTTAAACACCCATAAAAAACACACCCGAGCTACCCGGAAGGGCTCTTAACCCTCCAGCCCCGGCTATGTATTATATATATATTCCTCGAAACCCGGGTGTTTTGGCCGAAAAACGTCTAGGCTAGGCTACCGTATATTCGTTAATCAGACTGCTTACCGCATTCCCGCGCATCCCCAAGCGTAGCTGTGTTATTTACCTGTAAAATGGCATTAAGTAGAGCTCTCTAAGTCAACTGGGTGAGCTGTGATGATGATTTCATTGGAGATAACTTTATGGCCAAACCAGCCACTTTACACCACTTTTCGATACTGAACAACAACATACAGGCACACAAGAACAAGCGACGCTCTCCTTCTTGTGGCCGGAGATGCGGAGCGTCGGTCCAGCCGGCTGTTGTTTACATGCGTCGGACCGACGCCTCGCACAGCAAGCTCACAGGCTGTGACGTCGTGGGTGCATAAGAGGCCTTCCGGGTACCTGTTACATGCTTTTTTATGGGCGTACATGAGGTCATCCGTGGTGAGAGGGTTAAACACCCATGAGCTCAAAGCCTGTAAGCTTGGTGTGAGAGGCGTACGTCCGACGCCCCGCATCTCCGGCCACAAGAAGGAGTGCGTCGCTTGTTCGTGTGTGCCTGTATGTTGTTGTTGTTGTTGTTCCCTAAGCTGCCTGGCCGAACAGCCCCGAGTCCCTGAGGAAGGCCACGGCCACGATCGGGCTTTCCCACAGAGCTCTCATTGAGTGTAGGTTGTGTTGTTGGCGTAAGTGGTTGTGTGAAATGCAGTCTTCTATGATGTGTTTAATGGTATGGGGTGCTGTGTTACATCCCGGGCAGGCGGCGACAACGGAGTCATCCAGTCTCTTCTGATAGCTCAGGAGAGCTGGATGGTGTCCGCATCTCAGCCTGGCCAGGTGGACTCTGTCCTCGCGAGGGAGGGAGGATTCGGAAGGATGGATTTCGGGAGGTCGTGCATGCAGCTGCGTGTTGTCTGTGAGTGAGTGGATGGATTGGCGAGAGATATGAGTATGGATGTGCCTCTGGAAGTTGGTTCGGGGTGGGCAGGGAGGGAGAGAGGACAATAATTGTGTGTGATACCGTGTGCTGGGTGTTGTTTTGATATTTCTTGGTGTCTGTGGGTGTGTTGCCATGTAGTTTAGTGGGTGGTCTTGGTTCGTGGAGGCTGCTGCCAGAAATTGAGTGCCTCTCATGTCCAGATGGTCTTTGACTTTGAGGATTTTGGTTTCTTGATGTAGATGATCTGTGGGTGCAGTAGCTGTGCAGCCTGTAATGATCTTCAGGGCTTTGTTTTGAATCGTCTGTAAGGTCTTATGATGTGTTTCAGCTAGGTTAGAAGCCCAGGCTGGGCTTGCGTATTCCATTACTGATCTTATGTATTGTTTATATACTGTGGTGGTAGTTTCTTTGTTGTGTCCAAATTTTGTGTGAGCAAGTGACCTGAGGGCGTTAAGTCTGGGTGTCAGTTTCTTTTTAATGTTTGTGGTGTGCTGTTTGAATGTCATATGAGTATCATATGTTACTCCTAGGATTTTGGGTGTGTGTGTATGTGTTAGGGGTGTGTTGTTTATGGTGAGTTGAGGGATGTATTCGTGTTCACCTGTCCAGCTTGTGAGCAGGGTTGCAGTGGATTTGGCTGGGGCTAGATGAAGTCTGTTTGTAGTGCACCAGCCATGTAGTGTGTTGAGATAGGGTTGAAGGAGATCTGTTGCTCTTCTTGGGTCATGGTGTGTGCATGTGAGTGTTATGTCATCTGCATAGGAGGCTAAGTTTATTTGGGGAGTATTGCCTGTATGTTATTGTGAAGTATCGAAAAGTAGTGTAAAGTGGCTGTTTTTGCCATAAAGTTATCTCCAATGAAATAATCATCACAACTGAACCAGTTGACTTAGAGAGCTCTACTTAACGCCATTCTACAGGTACGAAACGTCTACGCTTGGGGATGCGCGGGAATGCGGAAGCAGTCAGAATAACAAAGATACGGTAGCCTAGGCGTAGAAGTTTTTCGGCCAAAAGCCCCGGATTTCGGGGAATATATATGGAATACATAGCCGGGGCTGGAGGGTTAAATAACACTGTATATCAAATAAAAAATAAAAAATAACAAATTACTTGGAAAACTCTTTATCTGGTTGGCGATACATTTTTATCACAAAAAAAAATCCAGATTCCGGGTCTGTTGAACCATCCAAAAACACGCTAAAAGGCGTGTTTTGAAGGGGGGGAGGTGGTGGGGGCAGTGTGGCAAAATAGGAAAATGTTGTGTAGGTAGTAATAGTGATTAGTGATTAGATGAAAATAGTAATTAACCTCTGCAGACGAGGGGGGGTCCGGGGGGAAAAGCCCCCCCCGACCGCCTGAGATTTTTTAAGTTTTTAGTTGGCAGAAACTGTATTTCCTGCATTCTGGTAATGATTATACGATAAATGTTTACCTATGGTCCCGTTAAAATAGCCTCAAGTAGGATAACCTATTAAAAACTGTTCAGGGGACTGGTTAGAACTTATAGGATGTTTAATTGTATTTACCGAGAAATAACAGTCTTAAAATGCGCTATGGGTCACCCAGGGTCCCTGCCCTCTCTTAGTCTCTTTCCCAGGTAGAGCCTAATGTTATGTTATGTTCTTACTTGAAGTCGTCTAGAGGTCCCGTCCTCACAGTCGTGGTCCGCCACCGCTGCGTCCGTCCCTTCGAAGGAGGTCCGTCTGGTCCGGTATAGAGTTTGAGGCCGCCTGGCAGTTAGCAGTGTATCCAGACACTGGTGTTTCATCTGGGAGGGTCTTTAGAAACTTGTCTAATAACCCTTTGAACCTGTCTACCGGGCAACCTACTATGTCTCGCACTTCCGTGGGCAGCGAGTTGAAATTTTTTGGTCCATTGTATTTACCTAATTGTAGTTTACAGGAGTTGAGCTAAGCTCGTGTTGTCCTGTCTCTCAGTCTACTTTTTATCCAATTTTTTCTTGAAAATGTGGAGGTTCCTTGCCCCTACCACCTCCTCCTCCAGCCCATTCCATTTGTCAATACATCTATAGGGGAAGCTAAACTTCCTGATATCGTTCTTGCAGGTAGGTCTTTTTACTTTGTAGCTGTGGCCTCTAGTTATTCCTGTATCCATAATTAATATATCCTCCCTATCCAGCCCCCGGGTACATTTGTACATCATTATCATGTCTCCCCTCTCTTTTAGACTCTGTAGATTTAATTTGTATAGCCTCCCTTCATATGGCAGTTCTCGGAGACTTGGAACCAATCTAGTGACTCTGGATTCTTTCTAACTTGTGAATATGCTTCTTTAGATGCATAAATTGCGCAGTACCTGTCTCGCCTTCTCTGCTGGGAGTACAGCCCTAGCTTCTTGAGCCGGTCCCAGTAGCTAAGGCCCTTCATCCCCCAAATGCTTCTAGTGAAGGACCTCTGGACGGACTCAAGATCTCGTATGTACCCCTTTTTGTGTGGCGACCATAGTTGACTACAGTAGTCAAGGAAGGGTTGTACCATAGACCTCCAGAGAGTTCGCATAGTTTCTTGTTCCCTGGAGTTGAACGTCCGTAGGATCCATCCGGCCATTCCCTTGGCTTTCTTGACAGCTTCAGAAATGTGGTGTTGAATGTGGCATCGTCGGACAATTGCACACCTAGGCATCTCACATGTGGCTTGGGGGTGATGTCGTGGCCACCTGCAGTGAGTAGTTTGGTGGTGTCCTTGAGGGTTTGTTTCGGGCCACATCGTAACGCTTCAAACTTTTCTTCGTTGAAGGTCATGTTGTTTTCGTCTGCCCATTTGTAGATTTTGTCGAGGTCATCCTGGAGATTATGAATATCCTCTTCATTTCTGACGACACGACTTATGTTCGTATCGTCAGCAAAGGAAGAGATAACTGATTGACCAACTCTATCATCAATGTCCCCTATCAGTATAAGGAAGAGCAGAGGTCCTAATACAGATCCCTGGGGTACTCCACTAATGACGTGGGACTTTTCAGATGTGTGGCCCTTAACCCGTTGAGCCCCGGCTAGTTATAATATTTTGTTCACCCCAGTCCCAAGTCATTTTCATTTTTTTTTTCTTTTTTTTTGCTAAAATGGAAGACTAGGATGAGAAATGAAAAAAAAAAATAAATAAATCACCTCGGACATTTTTTTTTGGGGGGGGGGGGGGGGGGGGGAGCCTCAAAAAAATTTGTTGAGCCAAAATGGAAGAGAATGGTGAGAAATGAAGACAAAAATAAAAAAAACTCATTTAGGTCATTTGGGGGGCGGGTTTCAATAGTTCGTCTCCCCCGCATGACCACCCGCCCGGGAGCACTAGGGTAAAAACTGAGTATGGCATTGTACGGCATACATCCTAAGGAGTGTCTCACATAAATCTCAAGCCTCTAGCTCCCATACGACCGGAGTAATGAAGGTTCAAAGTGGCGGTGAACTAAGGGTGTAAACTATCCCCACTAAGCCCACCACCACCAGCCGCGCGGCTGTCTCGGCCCGCTCACACCTACTGGCCCGGCTCCCACACACATGTGGGACATGTGTGCTAGACATAGCAGTAGCTTACATGCCACCAAAGACCAGAGCATGGAGGGAGTTGGAGTTTGAGGAGATGGTAGAGGATATGATTCAGTCGTTGAGAAGATTGCTTTTAAGGAAGAATCGATTGATCTTGGTAGGAGATTTCAACTGTAGTGAGGTTGATTGGGAATCGGGAGATGCAGGGCCAAATCAGAGATCTTGGGGAAGTCGGCTAGTGGAGTTGGTTACGGAAAATGTACTTGCACAACATGTGAAGGAAAATACAAGAATGAGGGGTAATAACGAACCTTCTAAACTCGATCTGATTTTTACAAAAGATCCTCACGAAATTAGTGATATAAACTATCTATGTCCTGTAGGTAAAAGTGATCACCTATTACTAAAATGGAAGTTGACCTCGAGTAATGCCAATAGATTAGACAATAGCTACATAAATGACAGATTAAATTATAGTAAAGCTGATTATGTATCATTGAAAAGATATTTAGAGGGAGTAGATTGGGATCTTATTTTGAAGGAACGGGACGTACAAGGTAAATATAGTAGATTCCTCGAAATTTATAGAGTGGGAACCAATATGTTTGTCCCAAGATATAAAACTGGAAATTTTACTAAGCAGAAAGATTGGTTTAATTTGAAATGCAAAAGAGCTTTAGGTAGGCGTGATGCAGCTTGGGCTAGATTAAGAAGAAGGAACACCGAGAGTAATCGGAATAAATATAAACAGGAGAGGAATAGATATGTTAACATAATTAGGCAAGTTAAAATGAACTATGAGAAGAACATAGTAAATAAATGTGAAAGTGACCCTAGATTATTTTATAAATATATAAACAGTAAGTTGAAGGTAAAGAAACAGATGCTAGGACGTATGAAAATGTATCGGACATGTGTGAGGTAATGAATAACAAATTGGGGTCAGTTTTTACTAGAGAGGAAGGTTTTGACGAACCACAGGCGGGAGTACTGGAGAGTGGTCTTAGTAAGATTGAAATAACTAGAGATGAGCTGTTATCTGCGATGAGAGGACTTGAAGTAAGGAAAGCTATGGGACCAGATGAAGTGTCTGCCTGGGTTTTAAAGGAGTGTGCAGAACAATTAGTAGAGCCAGTGAGGGACATAATTCAAGCTTCCTTAGATAAAGGACAGGTTCCTGTTGAATGGAAAAGAGCTAATATCATTCCGATATACAAGAATGGAAACCCTGAGGACCCTCTAAACTATAGACCAGTTTCACTTACTAGTATTGTATGCAAGATTTGTGAAAAGCTAATTAGGAAGAGATGGATGAAAATGTTGGAGAGAAAGAAGATAATAACCCCAAAGCAATTTGGATTCAGAGAAGGGACATATTGCGTTACCAGTTTGCTATGTTATTACAGTAGGGTGATAGATGTACTCCAAGAAAAAGGCGGATGGGTGGACTGCGTCTACTTAGACCTTTCCAAAGCATTCGATAAGGTACCACATAAGAGATTGTTATCTAAGCTTGAGATGCTAGGATGTGTCAGGGGGAGTTTGCTGAAATGGATGGAGAGTTATTTAACGGATAGGGAAATGAGGACCAACATTAGAGGAACTTACTCATCGTGGCGGAAAGTTGAGAGTGGTGTGCCGCAGGGATCTGTGTTGGCACCTCTCATGTTCCTTATGTACGTGAATGACCTGCCGATAGGCATAAACTCTTACATGTCAATGTTTGCAGATGACGTAAAAATTATGAGACAAATAACAAATAAAAGTAGTTGTGAGGAGCTGCAAGGGGATTTAGATAAAATATACGAATGGAGCACCAAGTGGAAAATGAAATTTAATATAAGTAAATGCCATGTGTTAAATATGGGAAGAAGTGTGAATAGACCAAATTGGGAGTACAGGATGGGAGATAATATAATTAGCAAGGCCGAAAAAGAAAAAGATTTAGGGTTGATTATACAAGATAATTTGTCGCCAGAGAAACATATTAACAAGCTCTTTAGCGGAATGTATGCAATGGCCGGGAATATGAAAGTTGCTCTGAACTACTTGGATGAGACCATGGTAGCGAAAATTATGAAGAGTATGATTAGACCAAGATTGGAGTATGCAGCAGTGGTGTGGTCCCCGCATCTAAAGAAGCATATTCACAAGTTAGAAAGAATCCAGAGAGCAGTCACTAGATTGGTTCCAAGTCTCAGAGAACTGCCATATGAAGGGAGGCTAGACAAATTAAATCTACCGAGTCTGAAAGAGAGGAGAGAGAGGGGAGACATGATAATGATGTACAAATGTGCCCGGGGGCTGGAGAGGCTGGATAGGGAGGATATATTAATTATGGATACAGGAATAACTAGAGGCCACAGCTACAAAGTAAAAAGACCTACCTGCAAGAACGATATCAGGAAGTTTAGCTTCCCCTATAGATGTATTGACAAATGGAATGGGCTGGAGGAGGAGGTGGTAGGGGCAAGGAACATCCATATTTTCAAGAAAAAATTGGATAAAAAGTAGACTGAGAGACGGGACAACACGAGCTTAGCTCAACTCCTGTAAACTACAATTAGGTAAATACAATTAGGTAAATACACTGCAGGCGGTCCTGAACGGGGCGCCCAGGTTGTGCCACTGCCCTCTGTGGAGCTAGAGCGGGGGCAGCACGCCCACGAACTTTGGCGGCGCGCACCCTAGGGCGGCCAGGAGCGCGACGGCGCCCAGGCCCAGCCCGGCGGCCAGGGCGGCCAGGAGCACGACGGCCCTGGGCAAAGCGTCTGGGTTGAGGGTCGTCGATGTCCATAAAGTCGTCGTCATCGTCGTTGTCGTCAGAGCCGTCATCTTGCCCTGACGGTGGACCCAGGTAATCATGGCCAGAGTCATCTGTGAGGTGCCCTTCTTCTTCAGAGCCCCCCTCATAATCTCGCGGGGAACGAATGATGCGTGGTCGGCGAGGTGGGGAAGGAGTGGGTAAATAGGCCGAAAGTGGGGGGTCCTCAACCCTAGGGAGTGCTGGTGGTGGTGGGGAAGAATGGCGGGAGCCTGGGGCAACTTGGGTGGCGTGGGTAGATAAGGAAGACAATGGCGGGTCAACCTCAGCCTCCCGCTCAGCCTCACTATCATCACTTTCATCGTCATGGTCAAATCCACTAAAAAAGGCGTATCTTTCATGGATTTCGTCTAGATCGTCAAAATCTTCACTATAGTGAGACTGATAAGACTCGGAGCTATCACTACCCAACTCATCAACACTATTTTGGCCTTCACCACGTTCATAACTCCTCAAAGCTATCTCAATACCTCCGGGAGTCAACGCATCTTGTACGTGCCTTTGCGTTAGGGCGCGACGAACATGGGCAGGCGTCGAAGGGAGCGTAGAATCGGACACAAGGGAATAACTTTTTGGGCTAGTATCCATGTTGGCGGCAGGGTAGAGACTGTTTTGGTGGCGTACATGCTGTCTGGTGGCGTCGCCTAGCGACGCCTGGTGACCACGGAGCGAAATTTTTACGCGCGCCATTCGAAAGCACACACGCAAGCAATGGTACAGTGTTGTACCACCCGGGTTCCTCGGGCCAAAAAAAAATGGTACACACGTGTACCACCCGGGGTCGAAGGGTTAACGCAGGATTACGGGGGTCTGCAGAGCGCTGATTGGCCCAACCCTGCTGATCCCCCTTCACACCCAACCCTTCTCTTCCATATGCTTATCCAATTTTATCTTAAAGCTCCCTATCGTTTTTAATCCCACTATAGCACTTGGTAGTCCATTCCACCCATCTACAACTCTGTTACCAAACCAATATTTGCCTATATCTTTTCTGAAACTAAATTTATCTAATTTGGAACCATTGGTAAGAGTTCTTTCGCTATCACTGAGCTTTAGTACATTTGTCATGTCCCCTTTGTTAATCCCACTAACCCACTTGAACACCTATCATATCCCCTCTAACTCTGCGTCTCTCTAACGAATGTAAGCCTAATTTCTTCAACCTTTCTTTATACGGAAGATTTCTAATATTATGGATAATTTTTGTCATTCTACATTGTACTCTCTCCAATGAATGTATGTCCATTCTGTAATAAGGACACCAAAATTGAACAGCATAATCCATATGGGGTCTCACTAATGACTAAGTAAAGTTTTAAGATAACATCAGCAGTTCTGTTACTCACACTCCTTGAGATAACATAAGAACATAAGAAAATGGGAGTCTGCAGAAAGCCGATTGGCCTAAGCAAGGCAGATCCCTGTCCCACACAACCCCAATTATAGGCTCAACACTCTAATACCCTGAGGATCATCTTACCAAAACGGTTAGAGATTAACGCAGGATTACGGGGGTCTGCAGAGCGCTGATTGGCCCAACCGTGCTGATCCCCCTTCACACCCAACCCTTCTCGTCCATATGCTTATCCAATTTTATCTTAAAGCTCCCTATCGTTTTTAATCCCACTATAGCACCTGGTAGTCCATTCCACCCATCTACAACTCTGTTACCAAACCAATATTTGCCTATATCTTTTCTGAAACTAAATTTATCTAATTTGAAACCATTGGTAAGAGTTCTTTCGCTATCACTGAGCTTTAGTACATTTGTCATGTCCCCTTTGTTAATCCCACTAACCCACTTGAACACCTATCATATCCCCTCTAACTCTGCGTCTCTCTAACGAATGTAAGCCTAATTTCTTCAACCTTTCTTTATACGGAAGATTTCTAATATTATGGATCATTTTTGTCATTCTACGTTGTACTCTCTCCAATGAATCTTGTGTCCATTCTGTAATAAGGACACCAAGATGAACCCGAGAATCCTGTTTGCCTTGTTTCGAACGCTTATACACTGTTGTCTAGGCTTCAAATCATTGCTAACAAACACACCTAGATCTTTCTCACAATTGGAGTTTTCTAATTCCACATTAGCTAGTTTATATTTAACATTTGTATGCATCTTCCCTATCTTTAATACCTTGCATTTGCACTAAGGCAGTCAAGTTACTGATAATGACCTCTTATTTTGATATATGCTTGTGAAATGTGTGATAAGTGATGTGGGCAGTCCCGGCAGTGGGATACACAGCTCCAGGTGGCCGGCCTGTAATATTTAGCCTAGCCTAGGCTAGTAAAGTAGGCTAGTGAGTGATACTGAGTAGACTATGCCTGGTGGTAGGCCATCTAAATTTCAAAAGACTAGAACTTATGTTCTTATGTTCTAGCCTACTAGACTAGCCTAGCTATTCTATCTACCTATATATATATGCTCAGGCCCAATCCCCATTTTGGGGGTAGCCGACTCGAGACAGAGCAAGGACAGGGAAAACACAACAAATAAACACAGATAAAAAGCACAAACTCACACATCCAGGTCACCCAGGAGAAGACTCCGCCTAGCTACATTATCTGAATTGCTGACTAGTCACTAGCCTATGCTAATTTTCAACTGTGCTGGGCTGGCCCGCTGGGAGCCTGGGCCTCCGCCTTCCAAGCAGGGCCAATGCAGGCTGGCCACTGGCGCGGCGGCGCACCTCGCCACGGCCCCTCGTAAGTTATAGCTTGTTGCATTTTAATAATTTAGGAGCTTAGGCCTACCACCCGTAACTATAACCACCAACAATAGTGGTAGGCTATGCAGCATCACTGCCCTTTTTTTCAACAATGTAGTATCATATAGGATAATAGGCAGCTTAGGCCTAGGCCTACCCGGAGCCCAGGCAGCCGCAGCTTTTATTGATTGGGTTATACTGATGATTTGGACTGACAGTTAGCCCATCAATCTTTTTAGACCTAGGCCTAATAGCTTCAGCCTTCGTAATAGGTCCGGTAGAGCATTACTTACCAGGTAGGGCCACGCACTGACCACGGAGCAGCTGTGTTCAGTGGGGGCCCCAAGACATGAATACGGGCATTCTAACTAGATGAACGATTAGTAGCAGTTACTGGGAGTCTGGCAGAGATAGTTAGTTTATATTGTGCCCTCGTTGGAGACTAGCTTTTTAGTTGTGTTAGCATAGGCTATACATCAATGCTCTAATGTCATTAAGAGCTGAAATGTATTAGGCCCTATAGCCTAAGGGAGACAAAAATTTAAAAACTAAAATACGCACCACAGCCAACAGTGCAATCTTAACCCGGTAAGCGCTAAATAGACCTAGGGGCTAGGGTAGTTATTTGTGCATTTCTAGCCTTGGATTCTGACAGAATTAGTTATATTTACAATATAGACCATTATTTGTTTTCGGTATGCTTTTATTTTACATATATGATGTATATATGAACCTTCAAGAGTGCTAAAATAAGTGGGAAAAGCATTTGGGTGGTGAAAAACGAAGATATTGGCCACCCGGTCGTAATGTCAGGCGAGAGAGAGCTACAGTCAACCCTCCTCTCTCGCTGTCTGTGAGGTAACTGAGACGAGCGGGGCGGTGTGGGCTGGTGTCTGGGTGTTACATATCGATCTTTTCTGCAACCCACTTGTGCTACATTATCGCGGGAGAGAAAAATAACCGATAAATGATGATAATAAGAGGGAAAATAGGTGATAATTGAGGAGGGGAGGGAGGGGGGAAATAAGGAGGGGAGGGGGGTGGGTGAGATTTACATGGATGAGTACTGGAGGGGAATTATCTCACCTAGAGACAAATTCCTTTGTTTTGATAGGCCCTTTTTTTTTTTGGAAAGCTTTTTTTATGGTCTTGCTTCCGTGAGGCCTATCGCGTTCCCTATAGGAAGCCTTCCGTGAGGCCTATCGCGCTTGCCGGGTTAATGGGTGATGGCTGCATGGCAAAGAAACAAATATTAAGATTTTTTCGCATAGCCTAGGTTTAAACTAGGCTAACAGAAATTAATTGGTAATAAATACGATTTTTTCTTATTTTAACTTCCGTCCGCCCAGCACTCCTGTTATTGTTGTGAACCTCTCGGCACTCTCACTGCCACTCGTTGCCGGAGTAAGGTATGTCTCATAATACAGTACTGTTTTTTTTAACTATTACAACCAGCGGGGGTGTGGGGGCGGCAGCCCCTATCCATAATACTAGGATAGGTTAGGTAAAGTTGTTAAGTTAGGCATATCTTTTTTACGCATTTATCCATTCATTTTCCCTGAACTTCATAACCCCCCCCCCCGGGTGTTTTTAGATTGTTGGATAATGGGTAAATCCTTATTTCAGCTCTTCTTCAGTATAAAACACTGTAGGCCTATCTGAAATAATAAATAAAAAACAATAATAAAACTTAGCCTAGGACTACTGAAATTGCTGTCGGTCCAAAAAGTCAGGTTTACCATTGTTTGTAGGGAGGATAGTAACAATACTAATACTTATTACCATAAAAATATATTTACAAATTTATTACACTTGTAAATGCATTAGGCCTATAGGCCTATTATCTATTTTATGAGGAGGCTGCAATCTGCATCCACTGTTGGGCTGGTCGCTAGGCCTAGGGATGCGCATGTCGAGTATGAGCATGCTGTACAGAACGCCCAGTCAGGCCCCACTCTCGCTAGGATCGTCAGGGCAGGAACTTTGGCTGTAGTCTGTGTAGAGTTTCCTAACTTAGTTTATGTGAGCCGTTGTACTATAAGTATTATAAATATGTATTTTGTTTTCTTCTAAGTCAACGAGTTCTATTTTATATCATTAGATATAAGTATTGTGTGTGGGACTTATATGTAATGATGAGAGGAGAGAGAGAGAGATATTACGTAACGGGGATCAGTGAGTGCGCCACGCGGGCCGGTAGGCCTAATTCCCTCCTCCCTCCTCCCTTCCTCCCTTTCAGCGCGTGGGAAGTTCTTTGTCGATCCCAGATTGAGAGAGAATATGACGTCATGATTGCCAGTGGGCGGTCCTTAACCCTTCAAACCCGGTTGGTACACACGTGTACCATTTTTTTTTGGCCCCAGGAACCCGGGTGGTACTACATTGTACCATTGCTTGAAAGCCTGTGAGCTTCGTGTGCGAGGCGTCGGTCCGACGCATGTAAACAACAGCCGGCTGGACCGACGCTCCGCATCTCCGGCCACAAGAAGGAGAGCGTCGCTTGTTCGTGTGTGCCTGTATGTTGTTGTTCAGTATCGAAAAGTGGTGTAAAGTGGCTGGTTTGGCCATAAAGTTATCTCCAATGAAATCATCATCACAGCTCACCCAGTTGACTTAGAGAGCTCTACTTAAGGCCATTTTACAGGTAAATAACACAGCTACGCTTGGGGATGCGCGGGAATGCGGGAAGCAGTCTGATTAACGAATATACGGTAGCCTAGCCTAGACGTTTTTCGGCCAAAACACCCGGATTTCGAGGAATATATATATAATATATAGCCGGGGTCGGAGGGTTAAGTAGTTTGAGATATGCCGCTAGAGGGCCGAGTATAAAAAGAGAGGTTCTTGCCACCATTTCTTCAGAACTCATCAGGCAAAGCGACTTCTCATATCCCTTGCAACTATCCATATTCTTCCGACTGATGTGAACTTTCTCTACTCTCTGAACAGCCTATCTTCTTCTCTTCTCGTCCCTGTTTAACCTCCATGACCCCTTTGGTGCAGATTTAGTCAGCCAAAGTATTATCGCTTGAGTTCTCACGAGATAAGTGCCTGTTAGATAGCCTATTTTTGGAAGGGTTAACTAGAATAGGATTGATTGATGTTTGTTGCACTCGTATATGCATTTCCCTGTGTGCGATTATTCATGTTCCTGTTTTCTGCTGGTTTAGGCAATGCTAGACTGGGATAGGGTTTCTGAGTTGTGATTTCCTATGAGTACTAGGTTGCGGTTGAACCAGTACAATTGCAACGGAGACGTGGAACGCCTAGGTGGTCTTTCTGACTGTGTACCGTGGGAGTTTAGCACTGTGTTGCGAGTGAGGGCTTTTGCCTGTGCCACCCAACACTGTGCTATCTCATTTGCTTGACTTTGAGAGGATCGCCAGGAGAGAACCAGATACTAGTGATCTGGATCTCTCAAGAGAGCATCCCGTCAATTACCGTAATTTGGCCGCACAGTCTTAAGGACCTCGCTAGGCTACGAGCCGCTTGCTCAGCCATTGTCTCTTAACCTTAGATATCCCAGCTAGACTTTGCTCGACCAGCAGATACAGCATAGTATTGAAGCTTCTCCTTATGTATATTATTGTTTAAGCACTATTGATTTCATGTGTGGCACGCTTAGCTACTTCAGAGATTAGTGGCCCACGAGCACAATCTTAGTAGGCTATTGCCAGTGCATTGTCGGAGTACTTCTTCTTAATGTTTGCCATATCCTATTGCTTATTCTTATAATTCTTCTTATGTCAATTTAAAGCCTTTAATTACCAGTGAGCTATTCATTAAATTGCTGTTCAAAATCCGATACTTACTTCTTATGAGTATTCGAGAAGCATCTAACTTATCAGAAGATTCCTTGCTTGATGCTCGAGGACTATTGTTTAACGTAACGTAATAGTGCCGATCCGAAGTAGAGGGTGGAGGACTTCTTAAGTTCTTAGTTCAAGGGTGGATTACTTCGGCTTCGGCCAACACTATTCTTTAGTGTTGTAGTACTTTCTTCTTTGTTTGATTGTTGACCAGACTAGATAACTCCCGTCTTGTTATTAGTCTGTTGTGTGAAACGCTAGTACCGAGTTCTTGTATACCCCGTTATAGCAGATAGAACTCTGGAGGGTAGTGGCGTTTTTTGTTCGGCTGGCAGTACTCTGGGGTTGGGATCGTGTGTTTCCGTTGTGGCAGCGAGCCATACTCGAGTCCTGTGTAAGAGCCCTAGTGTACCCGAGTGCCCGGTCGTAACACCCTAATATAATATAATATAATATAATATAATATAATATAATATAACTCCCATATGTAGGTACCACAGACGGGGAACATGTCGGCACGGCAAATTTGGGACAAAATGTGAGTACCGTCATCCTAAGGTCTGTCGTAAACTCCTAAATCATGGGCCAACTAGGGAAAAAATGCTCATATCTCCACCCTAAGATGTGCGAGGACTCCATCTCCAAGCAGGAATGTTTGAATAGTAACTGTAAATTACCTCGCATCAAAGAACACCAAGCCAAGCAAGATGTAAATCCAGTACCGGTACCTGCCACCGCTCAAGTGCCCCACATGGCCTCGAAGAAAGTAGACGCTGTCCAGGATACAAATTCAGCCCCTGCTTTTTTAGAATTAATGGTGGGGGTGAAAAGGACCCTCGACATGCTAACGAAAGCCATGGAGTCACAAGCGTCCATAATCAGCACACACCTAATGGGCAATCAACACAACAATGTCCCAACACATACCCAAATGTTTCCATGGCTAAATGCCATGAAATCATGCTAGAAAATGCAATGATGGGCAATATTCAAGGTCTATTCCCTAAGACAAATAAAAGCAAAATCCCCTTCATTGCTGAGCTTGCCGAAGAAAATTACCTAATGTTCATTGCCCTGACAGAGACTCGTCTCAAAAGTGAGGCGAGTGATGCAGAAATAATAGTGGCAAATTACACCTCCTACAGAGCAGATCGTGAAAATAGAAGCCATGGTGGAGTCATCACATATGTAAGAAATGACCTAGCCTCAGATACAAAACCAATACTAGTCTACTCTGATACTCAAGTAGAAATGCTGGCTCTCCACATTAATTCGCTCAATGTAATTATTCTCAATTGCTATCACCCCCCATCATGCACCCTTGAAAGTTACAATAATTCACACAGCAGAATCGACAAGCTAATAGACGATATGCCAACCCTAACACCAGACATCATCATCTGTGGAGACTTCAACTTTCCTATCATCCATTGGCCGGAAGGAAAGGTCTCAGGAGGTACCAGAGAGGAGCAAGCACAAGCCAGGCTTCTCCTTAAACTCTCTGACAAGCTTTTCCTCACACAACTGATAACCAAGCCTACCAGAGTCAATAACACACTCAACCTCGTCTTCACTAACAACCAGGATATAGTTGCCGACTACTCAGTGGAGAAGACAATATTCTCTGACCACAGCCTTGTTGTAACTATACACACTATGTACAGGAAGGCTGGGGCTCAAGATGAAACTGTAACTCCGCCAATAAAACCAACAAACCCATTCTCAAATTTGAACTTCTTCAGTGAAGCAATTGACTGGGTAAATCTCCAAACTTCCCTCTCCCAGACAAATTGGGACCTGATCCTCCATGACAAGGATCCAAATGCCATGCTTGACACCATCCTCAGCACCCTACTGAAGGAGTGTCGGCATCACATTCCCCAAAGGAGGAAATCCTTCCAACGCTCGGCACCTCAAAATCCCGGGGGACCGAAAAATCCTAATGCAGAAAAGATCATCACTCAACAAACAGCTCAATAACACCCAAAACAAAACTAGGAAGCTTGCACTATCTACCAAGATTGCAAGCATAGAAACTCAAATTAAAGCATCCCATGAGCGTCAAAAGCAAAGAGAGGAAGATCGTGCAGTACTGAACAAGCGGAACCCCAAATTCTTTTACAGTTACTGCAGGCGCTTCTCAAAAATTAAGACGCAAGTGGGGCCATTAAGAACAGAGGATGGTGAAGCTGTAAAAGACCCCAAAGATGTATGTCGGATCCTGCGAACACAGTACGAGAATGTCTTCAGCACACCACGGCCAGCAACTGCAATCCAGGACCCCAAAGCTTTCTTCACGGAAGACACTCCACAACCGACTCGACTAAGTGATATTGAACTGACTGAGGCAGACCTACGAAAAGCCATCAAAGAACTGAGAACGAATGCAGCTGCTGCTCCTGACTGAGTACCAGCCATACTGCTGATTAAATGCTGTGACGCCCTGATTCCTCCTATCTGCAAGCTTTGGAGACACTCAATGGACACAGGCACAATTCCATCATTACTCCAGTCTACAAGGGTGGTGAAAAGAGCCTGGCGAAGAACTATCGACCGGTAGCTCTAACATCCCACCTCATCAAGATATTTGAAAAAGTCCTGAAGAACAAGCTTGTCAACTTCCTGGAGAAAAATAGCCTTATGAACTCCAGCCAGCATGGCTTCCGGAAAGGCAGGTCATGCCTTTCGAAGCTCCT
>JBAKBP010031335.1:0-24555 GCA_037953745.1 Lithodes maja | reverse complement strand
ATAGAGGCTCTAAAATCCCGTTTTGTGTCTCCACCATACAAGACCAAATCACTTTAGTGTCCAATCTCAGAAATAGTTTTTGAGAAATTATTATTTTGTCAATTCAATGTTAATTATCTTAGTTTTTAGGGTGATTTTAGCTGTATTATATGTCTACCTCTCGTGTAGATAGCCCAGTTATAGAGGCTCTAAATCCCGTTTTGTGTCTCCACCATACAAGACCAAATCACTTTAGTGTCCAATCTCAGAAAATAGTTTTTGAGAAATTATTATTTTGTTAATTCAATGTTAATTATCTTAGTTTTAGGGTGATTTTAGCTGTATTATATGTCTACCTCTCGTGTAGATAGCCCAGTTATAGAGGCTCTAAATCCCGTTTTGTGTCTCCACCATACAAGACCAAATCACTTTAGTGTCCAATCTCAGAAAATAGTTTTGAGAAATTATTATTTTGTCAATTCAATGTTAATTATCTTAGTTTTTAGGGTGATTTTAGCTGTATTATATGTCTACCTCTCGTGTAGATAGCCCAGTTATAGAGGCTCTAAATCCCGTTTTGTGTCTCCACCATACAAGACCAAATCACTTTAGTGTCCAATCTCAGAAAATAGTTTTTGAGAATTATTATTTTGTCAATTCAATGGTTAATTATCTTAGTTTTTAGGGTGATTTTAGCTGTATTATATGTCTACCTCTCGTGTAGATAGCCCAGTTATAGAGGCTCTAAATCCCGTTTTGTGTCTCCACCATACAAGACCAAATCACTTTAGTGTCCAATCTCAGAAAATAGTTTTTGAGAAATTATTATTTTATCAATTCAATGTTAATTATCTTAGTTTTTAGGGTGATTTAGCTGTATTATATGTCTACCTCTCGTGTAGATAGCCCAGTTATAGAGGCTCTAAATCCCGTTTTGTGTCTCCACCATACAAGACCAAATCACTTTAGTGTCCAATCTCAGAAAATAGTTTTTGAGAAATTATTATTTTGTCAATTCAATGTTAATTATCTTAGTTTTTAGGGTGATTTTAGCTGTATTATATGTCTACCTCTCGTGTAGATAGCCCAGTTATAGAGGCTCTAAATCCCGTTTTGTGTCTCCACCATACAAGACCAAATCACTTTAGTGTCCAATCTCAGAAAATAGTTTTTGAGAAATTATTATTTTGTCAATTCAATGTTAATTATCTTAGTTTTTAGGGTGATTTTAGCTGTATTATATGTCTACCTCTCGTGTAGATAGCCCAGTTATAGAGGCTCTAAATCCCGTTTTGTGTCTCCACCATACAAGACCAAATCACTTTAGTGTCCAATCTCAGAAAATAGTTTTTGAGAAATTATTATTTTGTCAATTCAATGTTAATTATCTTAGTTTTTAGGGTGATTTTAGCTGTATTATATGTCTACCTCTCGTGTAGATAGCCCAGTTATAGAGGCTCTAAATCCCGTTTTGTGTCTCCACCATACAAGACCAAATCACTTTAGTGTCCAATCTCAGAAAATAGTTTTTGAGAAATTATTATTTTGTCAATTCAATGTTAATTATCTTAGTTTTTAGGGTGATTTTAGCTGTATTATATGTCTACCTCTCGTGTAGATAGCCCAGTTATAGAGGCTCTAAATCCCGTTTTGTGTCTCCACCATACAAGACCAAATCACTTTAGTGTCCAATCTCAGAAAATAGTTTTTGAGAAATTATTATTTTGTCAATTCAATGTTAATTATCTTAGTTTTTAGGGTGATTTTAGCTGTATTATATGTCTACCTCTCGTGTAGATAGCCCAGTTATAGAGGCTCTAAATCCCGTTTTGTGTCTCCACCATACAAGACCAAATCACTTTAGTGTCCAATCTCAGAAAATAGTTTTTGAGAAATTATTATTTTGTCAATTCAATGTTAATTATCTTAGTTTTTAGGGTGATTTTAGCTGTATTATATGTCTACCTCTCGTGTAGATAGCCCAGTTATAGAGGCTCTAAATCCCGTTTTGTGTCTCCACCATACAAGACCAAATCACTTTAGTGTCCAATCTCAGAAAATAGTTTTTGAGAAATTATTATTTTGTCAATTCAATGTTAATTATCTTAGTTTTAGGGTGATTTTAGCTGTATTATATGTCTACCTCTCGTGTAGATAGCCCAGTTATAGAGGCTCTAAATCCCGTTTGTGTCTCCACCATACAAGACCAAATCACTTTAGTGTCCAATCTCAGAAAATAGTTTTTGAGAAATTATTATTTTGTCAATTCAATGTTAATTATCTTAGTTTTTAGGGTGATTTTAGCTGTATTATATGTCTACCTCTCGTGTAGATAGCCCAGTTATAGAGGCTCTAAATCCCGTTTTGTGTCTCCACCATACAAGACCAATTCACTTTAGTGTCCAATCTCAGAAAATAGTTTTTGAGAAATTATTATTTTGTCAATTCAATGTTAATTATCTTAGTTTTTAGGGTGATTTTAGCTGTATTATATGTCTACCTCTCGTGTAGATAGCCCAGTTATAGAGGCTCTAAATCCCGTTTTGTGTCTCCACCATACAAGACCAATTCACTTTAGTGTCCAATCTCAGAAAATAGTTTTTGAGAAATTATTATTTTGTCAATTCAATGTTAATTATCTTAGTTTTTAGGGTGATTTTAGCTGTATTATATGTCTACCTCTCGTGTAGATAGCCCAGTTATAGAGGCTCTAAATCCCGTTTTGTGTCTCCACCATACAAGACCAAATCACTTTAGTGTCCAATCTCAGAAAATAGTTTTTGAGAAATTATTATTTTGTCAATTCAATGTTAATTATCTTAGTTTTTAGGGTGATTTTAGCTGTATTATATGTCTACCTCTCGTGTAGATAGCCCAGTTATAGAGGCTCTAAATCCCGTTTTGTGTCTCCACCATACAAGACCAAATCACTTTAGTGTCCAATCTCAGAAAATAGTTTTTGAGAAATTATTATTTTGTCATTCAATGTTAATTATCTAGTTTTTAGGGTGATTTTAGCTGTATTATATGTCTACCTCTCGTGTAGATAGCCCAGTTATAGAGGCTCTAAATCCCGTTTTGTGTCTCCACCATACAAGACCAATTCACTTTAGTGTCCAATCTCAGAAAATAGTTTTTGAGAAATTATTATTTTGTCAATTCAATGTTAATTATCTTAGTTTTTAGGGTGATTTTAGCTGTATTATATGTCTACCTCTCGTGTAGATAGCCCAGTTATAGAGGCTCTAAATCCCGTTTTGTGTCTCCACCATACAAGACCAAATCACTTTAGTGTCCAATCTCAGAAAATAGTTTTTGAGAAATTATTATTTTGTCAATTCAATGTTAATTATCTTAGTTTTTAGGGTGATTTTAGCTGTATTATATGTCTACCTCTCGTGTAGATAGCCCAGTTATAGAGGCTCTAAATCCCGTTTTGTGTCTCCACCATACAAGACCAAATCACTTTAGTGTCCAATCTCAGAAAATAGTTTTTGAGAAATTATTATTTTGTCAATTCAATGTTAATTATCTTAGTTTTTAGGGTGATTTTAGCTGTATTATATGTCTACCTCTCGTGTAGATAGCCCAGTTATAGAGGCTCTAAATCCCGTTTTGTGTCTCCACCATACAAGACCAAATCACTTTAGTGTCCAATCTCAGAAAATAGTTTTTGAGAAATTATTATTTTGTCAATTCAATGTTAATTATCTTAGTTTTTAGGGTGATTTTAGCTGTATTATATGTCTACCTCTCGTGTAGATAGCCCAGTTATAGAGGCTCTAAATCCCGTTTTGTGTCTCCACCATACAAGACCAAATCACTTTAGTGTCCAATCTCAGAAAATAGTTTTTGAGAAATTATTATTTTGTCAATTCAATGTTAATTATCTTAGTTTTTAGGGTGATTTTAGCTGTATTATATGTCTACCTCTCGTGTAGATAGCCCAGTTATAGAGGCTCTAAATCCCGTTTTGTGTCTCCACCATACAAGACCAAATCACTTTAGTGTCCAATCTCAGAAAATAGTTTTTGAGAAATTATTATTTTGTCAATTCAATGTTAATTATCTTAGTTTTTAGGGTGATTTTAGCTGTATTATATGTCTACCTCTCGTGTAGATAGCCCAGTTATAGAGGCTCTAAATCCCGTTTTGTGTCTCCACCATACAAGACCAAATCACTTTAGTGTCCAATCTCAGAAAATAGTTTTTGAGAAATTATTATTTTGTCAATTCAATGTTAATTATCTTAGTTTTTAGGGTGATTTTAGCTGTATTATATGTCTACCTCTCGTGTAGATAGCCCAGTTATAGAGGCTCTAAATCCCGTTTTGTGTCTCCACCATACAAGACCAAATCACTTTAGTGTCCAATCTCAGAAAATAGTTTTTGAGAAATTATTATTTTGTCAATTCAATGTTAATTATCTTAGTTTTTAGGGTGATTTTAGCTGTATTATATGTCTACCTCTCGTGTAGATAGCCCAGTTATAGAGGCTCTAAATCCCGTTTTGTGTCTCCACCATACAAGACCAAATCACTTTAGTGTCCAATCTCAGAAAATAGTTTTTGAGAAATTATTATTTTGTCAATTCAATGTTAATTATCTTAGTTTTTAGGGTGATTTTAGCTGTATTATATGTCTACCTCTCGTGTAGATAGCCCAGTTATAGAGGCTCTAAATCCCGTTTTGTGTCTCCACCATACAAGACCAAATCACTTTAGTGTCCAATCTCAGAAAATAGTGTTTGAGAAATTATTATTTTGTCAATTCAATGTTAATTATCTTAGTTTTTAGGGTGATTTTAGCTGTATTATATGTCTACCTCTCGTGTAGATAGCCCAGTTATTGAGACTCTAAATCCCGTTTTGTGTCTCCACCATACAAGACCAAATCACTTTAGTGTCCAATCTCAGAAAATAGTTTTTGAGAAATTATTATTTTGTCAATTCAATGTTAATTATCTTAGTTTTTAGGGTGATTTTAGCTGTATTATATGTCTACCTCTCGTGTAGATAGCCCAGTTATAGAGGCTCTAAATCCCGTTTTGTGTCTCCACCATACAAGACCAAATCACTTTAGTGTCCAATCTCAGAAAATAGTTTTTGAGAAATTATTATTTTGTCAATTCAATGTTAATTATCTTAGTTTTTAGGGTGATTTTAGCTGTATTATATGTCTACCTCTCGTGTAGATAGCCCAGTTATAGAGGCTCTAAATCCCGTTTTGTGTCTCCACCATACAAGACCAAATCACTTTAGTGTCCAATCTCAGAAAATAGTTTTTGAGAAATTATTATTTTGTCAATTCAATGTTAATTATCTTAGTTTTTAGGGTGATTTTAGCTGTATTATATGTCTACCTCTCGTGTAGATAGCCCAGTTATAGAGGCTCTAAATCCCGTTTATATTATTTTGTCAATTCAATGTTAATTATCTTAGTTTTTAGGGTGATTTTAGCTCTATTATATGTCTACCTCTCGTGTAGATAGCCCAGTTATAGAGGCTCTAAATCCCGTTTTATGTCTCCACCATACAAGACCAATTCACTTTAGTGTCCAATCTCAGAAAACAGTTTTTGAGAAAATATTATTTTGTCAATTCAATGTTAATTAGCCTAGTTTTTAGGGTGATTTTAGCTCTATTATATGTCTACCTCTCATGTATTAAGATAGCCCAGTTATAGAGGCTCTAAATCCCGTTTTATGTCTCCACCATACAAGACCAAATCACTTTAGTGTCCAATCTCAGAAAATAGTTTTTGAGAAAATATTATTTTTTCAATTCAATGTTAATTATCTTAGTTTTTAGGGTGATTTTAGCTCTATTATATGTCTACCTCTCATGTATTAAGATAGCCCAGTTATAGAGGCTCTAAATCCCGTTTTGTGTCTCCACCATACAAGACCAATTCACTTTAGTGTCCAATCTCAGAAAATAGTTTTTGAGAAAATATTATTTTGTCAATTCAATGTTAATTATCTTAGTTTTTAGGGTGATTTTAGCTGTATTATATGTCTACCTCTCATGTATTAAGATAGCCCAGTTATAGAGGCTCTAAATCCCGTTTTGTGTCTCCACCCTACAAGACCAATTCACTTTAGTCTCCAATCTCAGAAAATAGTTTTTGAGAAATTATTATTTTGTCAATTCAATGTTAATTATCTTAGTTTTTAGGGTGATTTTAGCTGTATTATATGTCTACCTCTCATGTATTAAGATAGCCCAGTTATAGAGGCTCTAAATCCCATTTATATTATTTTGTCAATTCAATGTTAATTATCTTAGTTTTTAGGGTGATTTTAGCTCTATTATATGTCTACCTCTCGTGTAGATAGCCCTGTTATAGAGGCTCTAAATCCCGTTTTGTGTCTCCACCATACAAGACCAATTCACTTTAGTGTCCAATCTCAGAAAAATAGTTTTTGAGAAATTATTATTTTGTCAATTCAATGTTAATTATCTTAGTTTTTAGGGTGATTTTAGCTGTATTATATGTCTACCTCTCGTGTAGATAGCCCAGTTATAGAGGCTCTAAATCCCGTTTATATTATTTTGTCAATTCAATGTTAATTATCTTAGTTTTTAGGGTGATTTTAGCTCTATTATATGTCTACCTCTCGTGTAGATAGCCCAGTTATAGAGGCTCTAAATCCCGTTTTGTGTCTCCACCATACAAGACCAATTCACTTTAGTGTCCAATCTCAGAAAATAGTTTTTGAGAAATTATTATTTTGTCAATTCAATGTTAATTATCTTAGTTTTTAGGGTGATTTTAGCTGTGTTATATGTCTACCTCTCGTATAGATAGCCCAGTTATAGAGGCTCTAAATCCCGTTTATATTATTTTGTCAATTCAATGTTAATTATCTTAGTTTTTAGGGTGATTTTAGCTGTGTTATATGTCTACCTCTCGTGTAGATAGCCCAGTTATAGAGGCTCTAAATCCCGTTTATATTATTTTGTCAATTCAATGTTAATTATCTTAGTTTTTAGGGTGATTTTAGCTCTATTATATGTCTACCTCTCGTGTAGATAGCCCAGTTATAGAGGCTCTAAATCCCGTTTTGTGTCTCCACCATACAAGACCAATTCACTTTAGTGTCCAATCTCAGAAAATAGTTTTTGAGAAATTATTATTTTGTCAATTCAATGTTAATTATCTTAGTTTTTAGGGTGATTTTAGCTGTATTATATGTCTACCTCTCGTGTAGATAGCCCAGTTATAGAGGCTCTAAATCCCGTTTATATTATTTTGTCAATTCAATGTTAATTATCTTAGTTTTTAGGGTGATTTTAGCTCTATTATATGTCTACCTCTCGTGTAGATAGCCCAGTTATAGAGGCTCTAAATCCCGTTTTGTGTCTCCACCATACAAGACCAATTCACTTTAGTGTCCAATCTCAGAAAATAGTTTTTGAGAAATTATTATTTTGTCAATTCAATGTTAATTATCTTAGTTTTTAGGGTGATTTTAGCTGTATTATATGTCTACCTCTCGTGTAGATAGCCCAGTTATAGAGGCTCTAAATCCCGTTTATATTATTTTGTCAATTCAATGTTAATTATCTTAGTTTTTAGGGTGATTTTAGCTCTATTATATGTCTACCTCTCGTGTAGATAGCCCAGTTATAGAGGCTCTAAATCCCGTTTTGTGTCTCCACCATACAAGACCAAATCACTTTAGTGTCCAATCTCAGAAAATAGTTTTTGAGAAATTATTATTTTGTCAATTCAATGTTAATTATCTTAGTTTTTAGGGTGATTTTAGCTGTATTATATGTCTACCTCTCGTGTAGATAGCCCAGTTATAGAGGCTCTAAATCCCGTTTTGTGTCTCCACCATACAAGACCAAATCACTTTAGTGTCCAATCTCAGAAAATAGTTTTTGAGAAATTATTATTTTGTCAATTCAATGTTAATTATCTTAGTTTTTAGGGTGATTTTAGCTGTATTATATGTCTACCTCTCGTGTAGATAGCCCAGTTATAGAGGCTCTAAATCCCGTTTATATTATTTTGTCAATTCAATGTTAATTATCTTAGTTTTTAGGGTGATTTTAGCTCTATTATATGTCTACCTCTCGTGTAGATAGCCCAGTTATAGAGGCTCTAAATCCCGTTTTGTGTCTCCACCATACAAGACCAATTCACTTTAGTGTCCAATCTCAGAAAATAGTTTTTGAGAAATTATTATTTTGTCAATTCAATGTTAATTATCTTAGTTTTTAGGGTGATTTTAGCTGTGTTATATGTCTACCTCTTGTATAGATAGCCCAGTTATAGAGGCTCTAAATCCCGTTTATATTATTTTGTCAATTCAATGTTAATTATCTTAGTTTTTAGGGTGATTTTAGCTGTGTTATATGTCTACCTCTCGTGTAGATAGCCCAGTTATAGAGGCTCTAAATCCCGTTTATATTATTTTGTCAATTCAATGTTAATTATCTTAGTTTTTAGGGTGATTTTAGCTCTATTATATGTCTACCTCTCGTGTAGATAGCCCAGTTATAGAGGCTCTAAATCCCGTTTTGTGTCTCCACCATACAAGACCAATTCACTTTAGTGTCCAATCTCAGAAAATAGTTTTTGAGAAATTATTATTTTGTCAATTCAATGTTAATTATCTTAGTTTTTAGGGTGATTTTAGCTGTGTTATATGTCTACCTCTCGTGTAGATAGCCCAGTTATAGAGGCTCTAAATCCCGTTTCTATTATTTTGTCAATTCAATGTTAATTATCTTAGTTTTTAGGGTGATTTTAGCTCTATTATATGTCTACCTCTCGTGTAGATAGCCCAGTTATAGAGGCTCTAAATCCCGTTTTGTGTCTCCACCATACAAGACCAATTCACTTTAGTGTCCAATCTCAGAAAATAGTTTTTGAGAAATTATTATTTTGTCAATTCAATGTTAATTATCTTAGTTTTTAGGGTGATTTTAGCTGTATTATATGTCTACCTCTCGTGTAGATAGCCCAGTTATAGAGGCTCTAAATCCCGTTTATATTATTTTGTCAATTCAATGTTAATTATCTTAGTTTTTAGGGTGATTTTAGCTCTATTATATGTCTACCTCTCGTGTAGATAGCCCAGTTATAGAGGCTCTAAATCCCGTTTTGTGTCTCCACCATACAAGACCAATTCACTTTAGTGTCCAATCTCAGAAAATAGTTTTTGAGAAATTATTATTTTGTCAATTCAATGTTAATTATCTTAGTTTTTAGGGTGATTTTAGCTGTATTATATGTCTACCTCTCGTGTAGATAGCCCAGTTATAGAGGCTCTAAATCCCGTTTATATTATTTTGTCAATTCAATGTTAATTATCTTAGTTTTTAGGGTGATTTTAGCTCTATTATATGTCTACCTCTCGTGTAGATAGCCCAGTTATAGAGGCTCTAAATCCCGTTTTGTGTCTCCACCATACAAGACCAAATCACTTTAGTGTCCAATCTCAGAAAATAGTTTTTGAGAAATTATTATTTTGTCAATTCAATGTTAATTATCTTAGTTTTTAGGGTGATTTTAGCTGTATTATATGTCTACCTCTCGTGTAGATAGCCCAGTTATAGAGGCTCTAAATCCCGTTTTGTGTCTCCACCATACAAGACCAAATCACTTTAGTGTCCAATCTCAGAAAATAGTTTTTGAGAAATTATTATTTTGTCAATTCAATGTTAATTATCTTAGTTTTTAGGGTGATTTTAGCTGTATTATATGTCTACCTCTCGTGTAGATAGCCCAGTTATAGAGGCTCTAAATCCCGTTTATATTATTTTGTCAATTCAATGTTAATTATCTTAGTTTTTAGGGTGATTTTAGCTCTATTATATGTCTACCTCTCGTGTAGATAGCCCAGTTATAGAGGCTCTAAATCCCGTTTTGTGTCTCCACCATACAAGACCAATTCACTTTAGTGTCCAATCTCAGAAAATAGTTTTTGAGAAATTATTATTTTGTCAATTCAATGTTAATTATCTTAGTTTTTAGGGTGATTTTAGCTGTGTTATATGTCTACCTCTCGTATAGATAGCCCAGTTATAGAGGCTCTAAATCCCGTTTATATTATTTTGTCAATTCAATGTTAATTATCTTAGTTTTTAGGGTGATTTTAGCTGTGTTATATGTCTACCTCTCGTGTAGATAGCCCAGTTATAGAGGCTCTAAATCCCGTTTATATTATTTTGTCAATTCAATGTTAATTATCTTAGTTTTTAGGGTGATTTTAGCTCTATTATATGTCTACCTCTCGTGTAGATAGCCCAGTTATAGAGGCTCTAAATCCCGTTTTGTGTCTCCACCATACAAGACCAATTCACTTTAGTGTCCAATCTCAGAAAATAGTTTTTGAGAAATTATTATTTTGTCAATTCAATGTTAATTATCTTAGTTTTTAGGGTGATTTTAGCTGTATTATATGTCTACCTCTCGTGTAGATAGCCCAGTTATAGAGGCTCTAAATCCCGTTTATATTATTTTGTCAATTCAATGTTAATTATCTTAGTTTTTAGGGTGATTTTAGCTGTGTTATATGTCTACCTCTCGTGTAGATAGCCCAGTTATAGAGGCTCTAAATCCCGTTTATATTATTTTGTCAATTCAATGTTAATTATCTTAGTTTTTAGGGTGATTTTAGCTCTATTATATGTCTACCTCTCGTGTAGATAGCCCAGTTATAGAGGCTCTAAATCCCGTTTTGTGTCTCCACCATACAAGACCAATTCACTTTAGTGTCCAATCTCAGAAAATAGTTTTTGAGAAATTATTATTTTGTCAATTCAATGTTAATTATCTTAGTTTTTAGGGTGATTTTAGCTGTATTATATGTCTACCTCTCGTGTAGATAGCCCAGTTATAGAGGCTCTAAATCCCGTTTATATTATTTTGTCAATTCAATGTTAATTATCTTAGTTTTTAGGGTGATTTTAGCTCTATTATATGTCTACCTCTCGTGTAGATAGCCCAGTTATAGAGGCTCTAAATCCCGTTTTGTGTCTCCACCATACAAGACCAATTCACTTTAGTGTCCAATCTCAGAAAATAGTTTTTGAGAAATTATTATTTTGTCAATTCAATGTTAATTATCTTAGTTTTTAGGGTGATTTTAGCTGTATTATATGTCTACCTCTCGTGTAGATAGCCCAGTTATAGAGGCTCTAAATCCCGTTTATATTATTTTGTCAATTCAATGTTAATTATCTTAGTTTTTAGGGTGATTTTAGCTCTATTATATGTCTACCTCTCGTGTAGATAGCCCAGTTATAGAGGCTCTAAATCCCGTTTTGTGTCTCCACCATACAAGACCAAATCACTTTGTGTCCAATCTCAGAAAATAGTTTTTGAGAAATTATTATTTTGTCAATTCAATGTTAATTATCTTAGTTTTTAGGGTGATTTTAGCTGTATTATATGTCTACCTCTCGTGTAGATAGCCCAGTTATAGAGGCTCTAAATCCCGTTTTGTGTCTCCACCATACAAGACCAAATCACTTTAGTGTCCAATCTCAGAAAATAGTTTTTGAGAAATTATTATTTTGTCAATTCAATGTTAATTATCTTAGTTTTTAGGGTGATTTTAGCTGTATTATATGTCTACCTCTCGTGTAGATAGCCCAGTTATAGAGGCTCTAAATCCCGTTTATATTATTTTGTCAATTCAATGTTAATTATCTTAGTTTTTAGGGTGATTTTAGCTCTATTATATGTCTACCTCTCGTGTAGATAGCCCAGTTATAGAGGCTCTAAATCCCGTTTTGTGTCTCCACCATACAAGACCAATTCACTTTAGTGTCCAATCTCAGAAAATAGTTTTTGAGAAATTATTATTTTGTCAATTCAATGTTAATTATCTTAGTTTTTAGGGTGATTTTAGCTGTGTTATATGTCTACCTCTCGTATAGATAGCCCAGTTATAGAGGCTCTAAATCCCGTTTATATTATTTTGTCAATTCAATGTTAATTATCTTAGTTTTTAGGGTGATTTTAGCTGTGTTATATGTCTACCTCTCGTGTAGATAGCCCAGTTATAGAGGCTCTAAATCCCGTTTATATTATTTTGTCAATTCAATGTTAATTATCTTAGTTTTTAGGGTGATTTTAGCTCTATTATATGTCTACCTCTCGTGTAGATAGCCCAGTTATAGAGGCTCTAAATCCCGTTTTGTGTCTCCACCATACAAGACCAATTCACTTTAGTGTCCAATCTCAGAAAATAGTTTTTGAGAAATTATTATTTTGTCAATTCAATGTTAATTATCTTAGTTTTTAGGGTGATTTTAGCTGTATTATATGTCTACCTCTCGTGTAGATAGCCCAGTTATAGAGGCTCTAAATCCCGTTTATATTATTTTGTCAATTCAATGTTAATTATCTTAGTTTTTAGGGTGATTTTAGCTCTATTATATGTATACCTCTCGTGTAGATAGCCCAGTTATAGAGGCTCTAAATCCCGTTTTGTGTCTCCACCATACAAGACCAATTCACTTTAGTGTCCAATCTCAGAAAATAGTTTTTGAGAAATTATTATTTTGTCAATTCAATGTTAATTATCTTAGTTTTTAGGGTGATTTTAGCTGTATTATATGTCTACCTCTCGTGTAGATAGCCCAGTTATAGAGGCTCTAAATCCCGTTTATATTATTTTGTCAATTCAATGTTAATTATCTTAGTTTTTAGGGTGATTTTAGCTCTATTATATGTCTACCTCTCGTGTAGATAGCCCAGTTATAGAGGCTCTAAAT
The DNA here is from genome assembly GCA_037953745.1 of Lithodes maja. NCBI lineage: Eukaryota > Metazoa > Arthropoda > Malacostraca > Decapoda > Lithodidae > Lithodes > Lithodes maja. Next base: position 11,836 of record JBAKBP010031335.1, on the reverse strand, counting down.
CCCGTTTTGTGTCTCCACCATACAAGACCAAATCACTTTAGTGTCCAATCTCAGAAAATAGTTTTTGAGAAATTATTATTTTGTCAATTCAATGTTAATTATCTTAGTTTTTAGGGTGATTTTAGCTGTATTATATGTCTACCTCTCGTGTAGATAGCCCAGTTATAGAGGCTCTAAATCCCGTTTTGTGTCTCCACCATACAAGACCAAATCACTTTAGTGTCCAATCTCAGAAAATAGTTTTTGAGAAATTATGATTTTGTCAATTCAATGTTAATTATCTTTGTTTTTAGGGTGATTTTAGCTGTATTATATGTCTACCACATATGTATTAAGATAGCCCAGTTATAGAGGCTCTAAATCCCGTTTTATGTCTCCACCATACAAGACCAATTCACTTTAGTGTCCAATCTCAGAAAATAGTTTTTGAGAAAATATTATTTTGTCAATTCAATGTTAATTAGCCTAGTTTTTAGGGTGATTTTAGCTCTATTATATGTCTACCTCTCATGTATTAAGATAGCCCAGTTATAGAGGCTCTAAATCCCGTTTTATGTCTCCACCATACAAGACCAAATCACTTTAGTGTCCAATTTCAGAAAATAGTTTTTGAGAAATTATTATTTTTTCAATTCAATGTTAATTATCTTAGTTTTTAGGGTGATTTTAGCTCTATTATATGTCTACCTCTCATGTATTAAGATAGCCCAGTTATAGAGGCTCTAAATCCCGTTTTGTGTCTCCACCATACAAGACCAATTCACTTTAGTGTCCAATCTCAGAAAATAGTTTTTGAGAAATTATTATTTTGTCAATTCAATGTTAATTATCTTAGTTTTTAGGGTGATTTTAGCTGTATTATATGTCTACCTCTCATGTATTAAGATAGCCCAGTTATAGAGGCTCTAAATCCCGTTTATATTATTTTGTCAATTCAATGTTAATTATCTTAGTTTTTAGGGTGATTTTAGCTGTATTATATGTCTACCTCTCGTGTAGATAGCCCAGTTATAGAGGCTCTAAATCCCGTTTTGTGTCTCCACCATACAAGACCAATTCACTTTAGTGTCCAATCTCAGAAAATAGTTTTTGAGAAATTATTATTTTGTCAATTCAATGTTAATTATCTTAGTTTTTAGGGTGATTTTAGCTGTATTATATGTCTACCTCTCATGTATTAATATAGCCCAGTTATAGAGGCTCTAAATCCCGTTTTGTGTCTCCACCATACAAGACCAATTCACTTTAGTGTCCAATCTCAGAAAATAGTTTTTGAGAAATTATTATTTTGTCAATTCAATGTTAATTATCTTAGTTTTTAGGGTGATTTTAGCTGTATTATATGTCTACCTCTCGTGTAGATAGCCCAGTTATAGAGGCTCTAAATCCCGTTTTGTGTCTCCACCATACAAGACCAATTCACTTTAGTGTCCAATCTCAGAAAATAGTTTTTGAGAAATTATTATTTTGTCAATTCAATGTTAATTATCTTAGTTTTTAGGGTGATTTTAGCTGTGTTATATGTCTACCTCTCGTGTAGATAGCCCAGTTATAGAGGCTCTAAATCCCGTTTATATTATTTTGTCAATTCAATGTTAATTATCTTAGTTTTTAGGGTGATTTTAGCTCTATTATATGTCTACCTCTCGTGTAGATAGCCCAGTTATAGAGGCTCTAAATCCCGTTTTGTGTCTCCACCATACAAGACCAATTCACTTTAGTGTCCAATCTCAGAAAATAGTTTTTGAGAAATTATTATTTTGTCAATTCAATGTTAATTATCTTAGTTTTTAGGGTGATTTTAGCTCTATTATATGTCTACCTCTCGTGTAGATAGCCCAGTTATAGAGGCTCTAAATCCCGTTTATATTATTTTGTCAATTCAATGTTAATTATCTTAGTTTTTAGGGTGATTTTAGCTCTATTATATGTCTACCTCTCGTGTAGATAGCCCAGTTATAGAGGCTCTAAATCCCGTTTTGTGTCTCCACCATACAAGACCAAATCACTTTAGTGTCCAATCTCAGAAAATAGTTTTTGAGAAATTATTATTTTGTCAATTCAATGTTAATTATCTTAGTTTTTATGGTGATTTTAGCTGTATTTTATGTCTACCTCTCGTGTAGATAGCCCAGTTATAGAGGCTCTAAATCCCGTTTATATTATTTTGTCAATTCAATGTTAATTATCTTAGTTTTTAGGGTGATTTTAGCTGTATTATATGTCTACCTCTCGTGTAGATAGCCCAGTTATAGAGGCTCTAAATCCCGTGTTGTGTCTCCACCATACAAGACCAAATCACTTTAGTGTCCAATCTCTGAAAATAGTTTTTGAGAAATTATTATTTTGTCAATTCAATGTTAATTATCTTAGTTTTTAGGGTGATTTTAGCTGTATTATATGTCTACCTCTCGTGTAGATAGCCCAGTTATAGAGGCTCTAAATCCCGTTTTGTGTCTCCACCATACAAGACCAATTCACTTTAGTGTCCAATCTCAGAAAATAGTTTTTGAGAAATTATTATTTTGTCAATTCAATGTTAATTATCTTAGTTTTTAGGGTGATTTTAGCTGTATTATATGTCTACCTCTCGTGTAGATAGCACAGTTATAGAGGCTCTAAATCCCGTTTTGTGTCTCCACCATACAAGACCAATTCACTTTAGTGTCCAATCTCAGAAAATAGTTTTTGAGAAATTATTATTTTGTCAATTCAATGTTAATTATCTTAGTTTTAGGGTGATTTTAGCTGTATTATATGTCTACCTCTCGTGTAGATAGCACAGTTATAGAGGCTCTAAATCCCGTTTATATTATTTTGTCAATTCAATGTTAATTAGACTAGTTTTTAGGGTGATTTTAGCTCTATTATATGTCTACCTCTCGTGTAGATAGCCCAGTTATAGAGGCTCTAAATCCCGTTTTATGTCTCCACCATACAAGACCAATTCACTTTAGTGTCCAATCTCAGAAAATAGTTTTTGAGAAAATATTATTTTGTCAATTCAATGTTAATTAGCCTAGTTTTTAGGGTGATTTTAGCTCTATTATATGTCTACCTCTCATGTATTAAGATAGCCCAGTTATAGAGGCTCTAAATCCCGTTTTATGTCTCCACCATACAAGACCAATTCACTTTAGTGTCCAATCTCAGAAAATAGTTTTTGAGACAATATTATTTTGTCAATTCAATGTTAATTAGCCTAGATTTTAGGGTGATTTTAGCTCTATTATATGTCTACCTCTCATGTATTAAGATAGCCCAGTTATAGAGGCTCTAAATCCCGTTTTATGTCTCCACCATACAAGACCAATTCACTTTAGTGTCCAATCTCAGAAAATAGTTTTTGAGAAAATATTATTTTGTCAATTCAATGTTAATTAGCCTAGTTTTTAGGGTGATTTTAGCTCTATTATATGTCTACCTCTCATGTATTAAGATAGCCCAGTTATAGAGGCTCTAAATCCCGTTTTATGTCTCCACCATACAAGACCAATTCACTTTAGTGTCCAATCTCAGAAAATAGTTTTTGAGAAAATATTATTTTGTCAATTCAATGTTAATTAGCCTAGTTTTTAGGGTGATTTTAGCTCTATTATATGTCTACCTCTCATGTATTAAGATAGCCCAGTTATAGAGGCTCTAAATCCCGTTTTATGTCTCCACCATACAAGACCAATTCACTTTAGTGTCCAATCTCAGAAAATAGTTTTTGAGAAAATATTATTTTGTCAATTCAATGTTAATTAGCCTAGTTTTTAGGGTGATTTTAGCTCTATTATATGTCTACCTCTCATGTATTAAGATAGCCCAGTTATAGAGGCTCTAAATCCCGTTTTATGTCTCCACCATACAAGACCAATTCACTTTAGTGTCCAATCTCAGAAAATAGTTTTTGAGAAAATATTATTTTGTCAATTCAATGTTAATTAGCCTAGTTTTTAGGGTGATTTTAGCTCTATTATATGTCTACCTCTCATGTATTAAGATAGCCCAGTTATAGAGGCTCTAAATCCCGTTTTATGTCTCCACCATACAAGACCAATTCACTTTAGTGTCCAATCTCAGAAAATAGTTTTTGAGAAAATATTATTTTGTCAATTCAATGTTAATTAGCCTAGTTTTTAGGGTGATTTTAGCTCTATTATATGTCTACCTCTCATGTATTAAGATAGCCCAGTTATAGAGGCTCTAAATCCCGTTTAATGTCTCCACCATACAAGACCAATTCACTTTAGTGTCCAATCTCAGAAAATAGTTTTTGAGAAAATATTATTTTGTCAATTCAATGTTAATTAGCCTAGTTTTTAGGGTGATTTTAGCTCTATTATATGTCTACCTCTCATGTATTAAGATAGCCCAGTTATAGAGGCTCTAAATCCCGTTTTATGTCTCCACCATACAAGACCAATTCACTTTAGTGTCCAATCTCAGAAAATAGTTTTTGAGAAAATATTATTTTGTCAATTCAATGTTAATTAGCCTAGTTTTTAGGGTGATTTTAGCTCTATTATATGTCTACCTCTCATGTATTAAGATAGCCCAGTTATAGAGGCTCTAAATCCCGTTTTATGTCTCCACCATACAAGACCAATTCACTTTAGTGTCCAATCTCAGAAAATAGTTTTTGAGAAAATATTATTTTGTCAATTCAATGTTAATTAGCCTAGTTTTTAGGGTGATTTTAGCTCTAGTATATGTCTACCTCTCATGTATTAAGATAGCCCAGTTATAGAGGCTCTAAATCCCGTTTTATGTCTCCACCATACAAGACCAATTCACTTTAGTGTCCAATCTCAGAAAATAGTTTTTGAGAAAATATTATTTTGTCAATTCAATGTTAATTAGCCTAGTTTTTAGGGTGATTTTAGCTCTATTATATGTCTACCTCTCATGTATTAAGATAGCCCAGTTATAGAGGCTCTAAATCCCGTTTTATGTCTCCACCATACAAGACCAATTCACTTTAGTGTCCAATCTCAGAAAATAGTTTTTGAGAAATTATTATTTTGTCAATTCAATGTTAATTAGCCTAGTTTTTAGGGTGATTTTAGCTGTATTATATGGCTACCTCTCATGTATTAAGATAGCCCAGTTATAGAGGCTCTAAATCCCGTTTTTATGTCTCCACCATACAAGACCAATTCACTTTAGTGTCCAATCTCAGAAAATAGTTTTTGAGAAATTATTATTTTGTCAATTCAATGTTAATTAGCCTAGTTTTTAGGGTGATTTTAGCTGTATTATATGTCTACCTCTCATGTATTAAGATAGCCCAGTTATAGAGGCTCTAAATCCCGTTTTTATGTCTCCACCATACAAGACCAATTCACTTTAGTGTCCAATCTCAGAAAATAGTTTTTGAGAAATTATTATTTTGTCAATTCAATGTTAATTATCTTAGTTTTTAGGGTGATTTTAGCTGTATTATATGTCTACCTCTCGTGTATTAAGATAGCCCAGTTATAGCGGCTCTAAATCCCGTTTTATGTCTCCCCTACACAAGACCATTAATTCACTTTAGTGTCCAATCTCAGAAAATAGTTTTTGAGAAAATATTATTTTGTCAATTCAATGTTAACTAGCCTAGTTATTAGGGTGATTTTAGCTCTATTATATGTCTACGTCTCGTGTATTAAGATAACCCAGTTATCGCGGCTCTAAATCGCGTTTCTTATCTCCCCTATACAAGACCATTAATTCACTTTAGTGTCCAATCTCAGAAAATATTTTTAGAGAAAATATTATTTTGTCAATTCAATGTTAACTAGCCTAGTTATTAGGGTGATTTTAGCTCTATTATATGTCTACGTCTCGTGTATTAAGATAACCCAGTTATAGCGGCTCTAAATCGCGTTTCTTATCTCCCCTATACAAGACCATTAATTCACTTTAGTGTCCAATCTCAGAAAATATTTTTAGAGAGAATCTTATTTTGGTCAATTCAATGTTAACTAGCCTAGTTTTTAGGGTGATTTTAGCTCTATTATAATTATGTCTACCTCTCATGTAGATAGCCCAGTTATAGAGGCTCTAAATCCCGTTTTATGTCTCCACCATACAAGACCAATTCACTTTAGTGTCCAATCTCAGAAAATAGTTTTTGAGAAAATATTATTTTGTCAATTCAATGTTAATTATCTTAGTTTTTAGGGTGATTTTAGCTCTATTATATGTCTACCTCTCATGTATTAAGATAGCCCAGTTATATTGGCTCTAAATCCCGTTTTATGTCTCCACCATACAAGACCAATTCACTTTAGTGTCCAATCTCAGAAAATAGTTTTTGAGAAAATATTATTTTGTCAATTCAATGTTAATTATCTTAGTTTTTAGGGTGATTTTAGCTCTATTATATGTCTACCTCTCGTGTAGATAGCCCAGTTATAAAGGCTGTAAATCCCGTTTTATGTCTCCACCGTACAAGACCAATTCACTTTAGTGACCAATCTCAGAAAATAGTTTTTGAGAAAATATTATTTTGTCAATTCAATGTTAATTAGCCTAGTTTTTAGGGTGATTTTAGCTCTATTATATGTCTACCTCTCGTGTAGATAGCCCAGTTATAGAGGCTCTAAATCCCGTTTATATTATTTTGTCAATTCAATGTTAATTAGCCTAGTTTTTAGGGTGATTTTAGCTCTATTATATGTCTACCTCTCGTGTAGATAGCCCAGTTATAGAGGCTCTAAATCCCGTTTTATGTCTCCACCATACAAGACCAATTCACTTTAGTGTCCAATCTCAGAAAATAGTTTTTGAGAAAATATTATTTTGTCAATTCAATGTTAATTAGCCTAGTTTTTAGGGTGATTTTAGCTCTATTATATGTCTACCTCTCATGTAGATAGCCCAGTTATAGTGGCTCTAAATCCCGTTTTATGTCTCCACCATACAAGACCAATTCACTTTAGTGTCCAATCTCAGAAAAAAGTTTTTGAGAAATATTATTTTGTCAATTCAATGTTAATTAGACTAGTTTTTAGGGTGATTTTAGCTCTATTATATGTCTACCTCTCGTGTATTAAGATAGCCCAGTTATAGAGGCTCTAAATCCCGTTTTTATGTCTCCACCATACAAGACCAATTCACTTTAGTGTCCAATCTCAGAAAATAGTTTTTGAGAAAATATTATTTTGTCAATTCAATGTTAATTAGCCTAGTTTTTAGGGTGATTTTAGCTCTATTATATGTCTACCTCTCGTGTATTAAGATAGCCCAGTTATAGAGGCTCTAAATCCCGTTTTTATGTCTCCACCATACAAGACCAATTCACTTTAGTGTCCAATCTCAGAAAATAGTTTTTGAGAAAATATTATTTTGTCAATTCAATGTTAATTTGCCTAGTTTTTAGGGTGATTTTAGCTCTATTATATGTCTACCTCTCGTGTATTAAGATAGCCCAGTTATAGAGGCTCTAAATCCCGTGTTTATGTCTCCACCATACAAGACCAATTCACTTTAGTGTCCAATCTCAGAAAATAGTTTTTGAGAAAATATTATTTTGTCAATTCAATGTTAATTAGCCTAGTTTTTAGGGTGATTTTAGCTCTATTATATGTCTACCTCTCGTGTATTAAGATAGCCCAGTTATAGAGGCTCTAAATCCCGTTTTATGTCTCCACCATACAAGACCAATTCACTTTAGTGTCCAATCTCAGAAAATAGTTTTTGAGAAAATATTATTTTGTCAATTCAATGTTAATTAGCCTAGTTTTTAGGGTGATTTTAGCTCTATTATATGTCTACCTCTCATGTATTAAGATAGCCCAGTTATAGAGGCTCTAAATCCCGTTTTATGTCTCCACCATACAAGACCAATTCACTTTAGTGTCCAATCTCAGAAAATAGTTTTTGAGAAAATATTATTTTGTCAATTCAATGTTAATTAGCCTAGTTTTTAGGGTGATTTTAGCTCTATTATATGTCTACCTCTCATGTATTAAGATAGCCCAGTTATAGAGGCTCTAAATCCCGTTTTTATGTCTCCACCATACAAGACCAATTCACTTTAGTGTCCAATCTCAGAAAATAGTTTTTGAGAAAATATTATTTTGTCAATTCAATGTTAATTAGCCTAGTTTTTAGGGTGATTTTAGCTCTATTATATGTCTACCTCTCATGTATTAAGGTAGCCCAGTTATAGAGGCTCTAAATCCCGTTTTTATGTCTCCACCATACAAGACCAATTCACTTTAGTGTCCAATCTCAGAAAATAGTTTTTGAGAAAATATTATTTTGTCAATTCAATGTTAATTAGCCTAGTTTTTAGGGTGATTTTAGCTCTATTATATGTCTACCTCTCATGTATTAAGATAGCCCAGTTATAGAGGCTCTAAATCCCGTTTTATGTCTCCACCATACAAGACCTATTCACTTTAGTGTCCAATCTCAGAAAATAGTTTTTGAGAAATTATTATTTTGTCAATTCAATGTTAATTATCTTAGTTTTTAGGGAGATTTTAGCTGTATTATATGTCTACCTCTCATGTATTAAGATAGCCCAGTTATAGAGGCTCTAAATCCCGTTTTGTGTCTCCACCATACAAGACCAATTCACTTTAGTGTCCAATCTCAGAAAATAGTTTTTGAGAAATTATTATTTTGTCAATTCAATGTTAATTATCTTAGTTTTTAGGGTGATTTTAGCTGTATTATATGTCTACCTCTCATGTATTAAGATAGCCCAGTTATAGAGGCTCTAAGTCCCGTTTATATTATTTTGTCAATTCAATGTTAATTATCTTAGTTTTTAGGGTGATTTTAGCTATATTATATGTCTACCTCTCGTGTAGATAGCCCAGTTATAGAGGCTCTAAATCCCGTTTTGTGTCTCCACCATACAAGACCAATTCACTTTAGTGTCCAATCTCAGAAAATAGTTTTTGAGAAATTATTATTTTGTCAATTCAATGTTAATTATCTTAGTTTTTAGGGTGATTTTAGCTGTATTATATGTCTACCTCTCATGTATTAAGATAGCCCAGGTATAGAGGCTCTAAATCCCGTTTTGTGTCTCCACCATACAAGACCAATTCACTTTAGTGTCCAATCTCAGAAAATAGTTTTTGAGAAATTATTATTTTGTCAATTCAATGTTAATTATCTTAGTTTTTAGGGTGATTTTAGCTGTATTATATGTCTACCTCTCGTGTAGATAGCCCAGTTATAGAGGCTCTAAATCCCGTTTTGTGTCTCCACCATACAAGACCAATTCACTTTAGTGTCCAATCTCAGAAAATAGTTTTTGAGAAATTATTATTTTGTCAATTCAATGTTAATTATCTTAGTTTTTAGGGTGATTTTAGCTGTGTTATATGTCTACCTCTCGTGTAGATAGCCCAGTTATAGAGGCTCTAAATCCCGTTTATATTATTTTGTCAATTCAATGTTAATTATCTTAGTTTTTAGGGTGATTTTAGCTCTATTATATGTCTACTTCTCGTGTAGATAGCCCAGTTATAGAGGCTCTAAATCCCGTTTTGTGTCTCCACCATACAAGACCAATTCACTTTAGTGTCCAATCTCAGAAAATAGTTTTTGAGAAATTATTATTTTGTCAATTCAATGTTACTTATCTTAGTTTTTAGGGTGATTTTAGCTCTATTATATGTCTACCTCTCGTGTAGATAGCCCAGTTATAGAGGCTCTAAATCCCGTTTATATTATTTTGTCAATTCAATTTTAATTATCTTAGTTTTTAGGGTGATTTTAGCTCTATTATATGTCTACCTCTCGTGTAGATAGCCCAGTTATAGAGGCTCTAAATCCCGTTTTGTGTCTCCACCATACAAGACCAAATCACTTTAGTGTCCAATCTCAGAAAATAGTTTTTGAGAAATTATTATTTTGTCAATTCAATGTTAATTATCTTAGTTTTTAGGGTGATTTTAGCTGTATTATATGTCTACCTCTCGTGTAGATAGCCCAGTTATAGAGGCTCTAAATCCCGTTTTGTGTCTCCACCATACAAGACCAAATCACTTTAGTGTCCAATCTCAGAAAATAGTTTTTGAGAAATTATTATTTTGTCAATTCAATGTTAATTATCTTAGTTTTTAGGGTGATTTTAGCTGTATTATATGTCTACCTCTCGTGTAGATAGCCCAGTTATAGAGGCTCTAAATCCCGTTTTGTGTCTCCACCATACAAGACCAATTCACTTTAGTGTCCAATCTCAGAAAATAGTTTTTGAGAAATTATTATTTTGTCAATTCAATGTTAATTATCTTAGATTTTAGGGTGATTTTAGCTGTATTATATGTCTACCTCTCGTGTAGATAGCACAGTTATAGAGGCTCTAAATCCCGTTTTGTGTCTCCACCATACAAGACCAATTCACTTTAGTGTCCAATCTCAGAAAATAGTTTTTGAGAAATTATTATTTTGTCAATTCAATGTTAATTATCTTAGTTTTTAGGGTGATTTTAGCTGTATTATATGTCTACCTCTCGTGTAGATAGCACAGTTATAGAGGCTCTAAATCCCGTTTATATTATTTTGTCAATTCAATGTTAATTAGACTAGTTTTTAGGGTGATTTTAGCTCTATTATATGTCTACCTCTCGTGTAGATAGCCCAGTTATAGAGGCTCTAAATCCGTTTTATGTCTCCACCATACAAGACCAATTCACTTTAGTGTCCAATCTCAGAAAATAGTTTTTGAGAAAATATTATTTTGTCAATTCAATGTTAATTAGCCTAGTTTTTAGGGTGATTTTAGCTCTATTATATGTCTACCTCTCATGTATTAAGATAGCCCAGTTATAGAGGCTCTAAATCCCGTTTTATGTCTCCACCATACAAGACCAATTCACTTTAGTGTCCAATCTCAGAAAATAGTTTTTGAGACAATATTATTTTGTCAATTCAATGTTAATTAGCCTAGTTTTTAGGGTGATTTTAGCTCTATTATATGTCTACCTCTCATGTATTAAGATAGCCCAGTTATAGAGGCTCTAAATCCCGTTTTATGTCTCCACCATACAAGACCAATTCACTTTAGTGTCCAATCTCAGAAAATAGTTTTTGAGAAAATATTATTTTGTCAATTCAATGTTAATTAGCCTAGTTTTTAGGGTGATTTTAGCTCTATTATATGTCTACCTCTCATGTATTAAGATAGCCCAGTTATAGAGGCTCTAAATCCCGTTTTATGTCTCCACCATACAAGACCAATTCACTTTAGTGTCCAATCTCAGAAAATAGTTTTTGAGAAAATATTATTTTGTCAATTCAATGTTAATTAGCCTAGTTTTTAGGGTGATTTTAGCTCTATTATATGTCTACCTCTCATGTATTAAGATAGCCCAGTTATAGAGGCTCTAAATCCCGTTTTATGTCTCCACCATACAAGACCAATTCACTTTAGTGTCCAATCTCAGAAAATAGTTTTTGAGAAAATATTATTTTGTCAATTCAATGTTAATTAGCCTAGTTTTTAGGGTGATTTTAGCTCTATTATATGTCTACCTCTCATGTATTAAGATAGCCCAGTTATAGAGGCTCTAAATCCCGTTTTATGTCTCCACCATACAAGACCAATTCACTTTAGTGTCCAATCTCAGAAAATAGTTTTTGAGAAAATATTATTTTGTCAATTCAATGTTAATTAGCCTAGTTTTAAGGGTGATTTTAGCTCTATTATACAGTATGTCTACCTCTCATGTATTAAGATAGCCCAGTTATAGAGGCTCTAAATCCCGTTTTATGTCTCCACCATACAAGACCAATTCACTTTAGTGTCCAATCTCAGAAAATAGTTTTTTGAGAAAATATTATTTTGTCAATTCAATGTTAATTAGCCTAGTTTTTAGGGTGATTTTAGCTCTATTAT
>JBAKBP010031334.1:0-24559 GCA_037953745.1 Lithodes maja | reverse complement strand
GGATACTTACACAGTTCCCATACAAATTTGAGTCCTCAAGGTTGCCATAGGACCTGAGTAATTAACCGTGACGCACCCTATGCGGCGCCGCTGGGGTTTAGCGTTACATACGTTGCCGACGCACGTGATGCGTTGCTGGTATCCAGTTTGTTAACTCTCTAAAATACAAAGCAAACAAGTTACATAAATTAATGTAAACTATGTGGCAATGGAATTGCCACTCCCAATCTGGATACGTAACTAGCTACAGTAGGATAATTTTTCTGAGCCATGATGGACAAATAGCAGAAAAAACGAGGGATGTCCATTACGAAAGAAGGGTAAATGAAAAAGAACTGACTAATTAGACTATTTAGATTAGGCCTAGCCCAGCTGCCCATGCCACAATCTTAAGGACTTACTACTGACTGTCAATTGCTTAGGAATCAACATAGACCGACTCTCATGTCCGTAACTATAAGCAACTAGGCTATGAAATTTAATTAACATAAGTCACATGAGAAATCCTCCCCACCAGCAAAATAAAAAATAAGAGTCTCACTATACATAAATACACCAATAACTATCAACAGCGATATGAAAAGAAAAAAACATAGACACCTGTAGGCCTAACTGCGCGAAATAGTACCTAACGAATCCCCTCCCCCCCCCCCTCCCCCACACTTGGTACTAGCCTAGCAAACCCTCAAACAAAGCCAAGGAGCACCACGTCTCCCCCCCCCCCCAAAAAAAAAAAAAAAACGGGAAAAAAGAGTCCCCCTCAAAAACAACGGGACGGGGCACCACCGAAAAAACACGGGGAGAAAGCTATCCAAAAAAAAGAATGCAAGGGCATGCGGCCCAACACCCAACGCGGCAGCCCATTTGTATACCCACAAGTGAACATGGACGTATACGAACACTAATGCGGTAATATAATAATACCAGAGGTTCGAAGGACCAATTATTCCGAGTTTGAAGGAATAATTATTACCGAGGTTCGAAGGACCAATTATTGTGAGGAATATATAAATAATTGAATTATTTAATCACTGGTAGGCTACATGAATTAATCCCGATAATAAGTAAATTTAGTCAATTATCAAGATGAAAGATGATTTGGATGGGTAGAAATCCTGTCCTCTCTCACACGGCTAGTTCATACGAATGATATGTAATATTGTTCACATAATACAATATCAATACATAATGAACTTAGCACATGTGCCTACATTAATTTCATTGGAGGTGTTTGGTGTTGTGGTGAAGTTAATAAAAAAATAGATTATTGAGGACTGGTGGTGTAGGAATGAAGATCTAATAATTAGTAGAAATGGTTGGTGATCTCTAAGTGGAGTCAAAGCTGGAGGGAGGTGTTGTAAGTACGGCTGAATTTAAGAGACTTAGGGTCAGGCCCTGAGGGCAGCTGTGAGCATACACATGGCTGCCGGTTCGGATAATATTTCGAACCTATGAGCTAGCTTCATTATACATCCTGAGCTGATGTACAGATTTATAAATTCAAGCTAATAATTAACTTACAATTAATAATCTACTACTTTAAATAAGATATTAGCTACAATCGTAATTACTATACAATTCCGCTAACTTCAAATAACCCTATTGGACACCAAACTGTCGGGGTCATCATATACTATTCCCGACAGCTTTCAACTGGTTTATCAATACTCTTAATATATATATATTTGTTTTTGTGGGGTTTTTTTTCTATGTGATTGAGGGAGGCAAAAGGCATAACTGCCTATAGCGAGTGCCTCCCCCATAGTTGAAAGAGTGACAGGGCCAAAATCAAGGGACGTTCGAGCCAAAATGCCTGGACACACGGAGTTTGAAGCAATTATATATATATAATTATTATATTATAATATTATATTATATTATAATTATATATATATATATATATATATATATATATATATATATATATATATATATATATATATATATATATTTTGTTACGAGGGGAGACTTCGGGAAAGCAGATGCTCCAACAGCCTAGCCCACAGCACTGTCCAAAAGAAACGCCGTAGCAAAAAGACAACAATGCTGTAGTCATCCACCCAACACTGCCCACCGCACTACACTAACCCTGCAACAGACACGCTCTAATTTTCTGACTCAAACACTAAGACACGCAGGTTCTCTAGGAAAAGGGTTTATCTTCCTGTTTGCTTTATTAAATCAGTACAAAAGGAGACACTAAAATATCAACTGTCTCAGAGTCGGGGCTATCCGACTCGGGTTGATAGTACTAGTGGTATATCAGATTACCTCTCAAGTTATTCTAAACTGCGCAAAAGTGCTAAATTAAAAGGCTTCTATGCTTCCAGAACAATCCATATCATGCCAGTCGCTCAAAACTGAGAATAATACGAAGTAAAAACCATGGGAATGAGTCCAATGCGTCGGGACACTTAGAAATCCTTGTATGGTATTCTGGAATATGGATCCTACGACTAGGTATGAATTTAAATTACATTCACCTGTGGGGTTTCCCTTCTCCTTAACATAAATAGGATAGAAGGTTGAGTGTCTTTTAGACTGTCGTGCTGGAGTTGGTTAAAGCGTCGGCTATCGTCCTGACGGTCGGTGGTTCGAACCCCATTGAGAGATTAAAACATTTATTGGCTCACGTGTATTTGTGATATACGGTATACTTAATATAGACAGTATATATATAATATAGACAGTATATATATATATATATATATATATATATATTATATAGATGTAAATTCTAGTTACGTCCCTAAATTTATCTATTTATTTATTTTTATTTTTGTTAAGGTTGATGGAGGTCTAGCCAAGATAATAACACAATACTAATGATAATATTAATATACGGTGACCGGTCAACACAACCAGTAGACCATTTCAACCAGTAGCTCTCAACCAGTACCAAATCAACCAATACGGTTAGGTTGTAGGTTAGGTTAGTACTATATTTTGGCACTGGTTTGGTTGGTCTGGGTTAATTTGGCACTGGTTGAGAGCTACTGGTTGAAATGGTCTACTGGTTGAGTTGACATGGAACCCTAATATACAAATACATAAATAAACGAACAAATAAAGCCTACCCTCTTAACTATGGATTGTAAATGCCTTTCCTGCGATTTTCCCTTTCAGTACCGTGACGTATAATTATGTTCACTATAATCTGGTAATCAATAGACGATTTAAGGGGGTAGTACTCACTTTGTCTGGACCCCTTATTCCCTTATGTTTAGCATATTAGTTTTGAGGTTTTAAGACATTTGTTCGTTAGTTTGGCGATTTTGATACCTTTCACCTCATTTTGTTGTCAATATTTAGACCTTTTGTGCCCTTTAGGTGTCGAGTTTTTATAGGCGAGTGAAAGCGAGCCTCTAATTTTTGAAGAAATCGGCCTTCGACCTGAACAATTTTCTACCGAAAAATGTACAAATTTATCTTGAAAGGGGGTCTAGGGGGTGTTTTTGTAAGCTTGATGAAGGTCTAGCAAGGAAACTCAAAAATAAATAAATAAATTAATATATAGATAACAAACCAAGCACTACCCCCTTAATTCGTAGATTCCTAAAGTTCCTTCCTAAGTATAATCTAAAAATATCTTCGAAATATTGACATACAAAACATATATAACTCGTCGAAAATTGCCGGAAAAATCCCTCGTGTGACATTGGGTTTATTGAGTAGAGGGTGCCACATGAGAAAGAAAGGTATTGAAGTTATTGGTCACCTTATATATAATAATAACAAGTGTTCATGAGAGAGAGAGAGAGAGAGAGAGAGAGAGAGTTACAAGGAATAGTTAGTATCTCGGAGACCTTGCGGTCCATTCCGAGGAGATACTCGAAGTGGAAGGAGAGAGACTGTTTAGTGCACTACACTCTTTACAGAGTGTGCAAAATACTATCTACTCTCATCTTGAACTGCTCTACTGACGAAATATTTACAACTTCGGTGGTAAGTTTGTTCCAGGTAGAACAGATCTTATATGTGAAAAAGTGTCCACAGATACTAGTGCTGAAACTTTTTAATTATAATTTCCAGCCATGGTTGCGTGATGTATTCATATCGAGACTAAACATTTTGCTATAATCCACATTGTCAAACCCATTAAGTATTTTAAAAACTTCAATAAGCTGACCTCGTAGTCTGCGGGTCTCCAACGGGAAGAGATCAAGAGCTCTCAACCGGTCCTCATAGCTCATTCTTCTAAGCGATGGAATAAGTTTTGTAGCCCTAGCTTGTACTCTTTCCAGTCGCTCTATATCTTTCCTGAGTGTTGGAGACCAGAATTGAACGGCATACTCCAGGTGAGGCTGTATTAGAGCTTGTAAAGTGTGAGGAATATTCCCTTAGTTTTATTCTTAAATTGCCTCTTATATAGCCCAATAGTTTCTGAGCTTTCTTTTCTACTTTAATGCACTGCTTGGAAAACTTTAGGTCACTGCTAATCAGAACACCCAAATCCTTTTCCAAGTCAGTCACTTCCAGAGGCATTCCCAATAGTGAATAGCCTGACTTGGGGCTTGCTTGGCCGATATGCATCACCTTTCACTTTTCCAAGTTTAGAGGCATCTGCCATGTCTCTGACCATTCACCCAGTCTGTTGAGGTCCATCCTGAGATGTTCAACCCCTTTGGGGTCTTTCACATTCATTCCAAGCTTTATGTCATCTGCAAACTTGGAGATCACACTCAACAGACCAATATCCAATATCAATGTCATTGACATAATTATATGATAAATGTTACATACCCGGTATGACTTTTAGTAGTCAATGTATTGAAGGGGTTAACTCTAAGTAGGCAGATACAGGTGTCAATCATTATGGGTTATATAATGGTTTTATTGTAGTTATAGGTGATTGAAGATAGTAGGTTGAATCTCAGCTCTCCGTTCTCTGCTCGTTGATTGATAGATAAGATAGATAGATTGTACTATCTTTATTTAGTAATAGTAATGCTGCCACCGTAACCTTATACCTTATAAATGTTATATATAGGTAAAAGGAAAATTAAAGGTCTCTGATCCAAATACCTATTTGATATTTATTCAAACAAAGTAAGATAAAATATACAAGGAGAATTTCCCTATGTTGAGAGGGAGTCTCCCGGGGATATGTGATTCGCCCCCGTAGCTAGTGTCTATCTGTCGTCAAAACCTTCACCATACCTCCTGCCTGCCTCTGACACCTTTCCACACACCCCATAGGTGGGTGATGGAAAATTCCCTCACTCCTTCCGGTCATGCGATCAGAGCATGGAGAAAGAGTTAAAATTGCACGTTGGGCTTCAAGGGCGTGAGAAGGGTTTCTGACTCATGAATTCGAAGGGAGGAATAACTTCCAATGTGTACAGTTACCCGCATAAGTATCATTCACTGTAAATAAATCACATTATAATGATATGAGAGATGTAATAATGATTTCATAGTGAATAGTACATAGTAAGATGTAATATGAACAGAAGTGGGCCAAGGACAGATCCCTGTGGAACTCCAGAAGTGACTGAAGTTCACTCAGAAGAAACACCATTGATTGCCACTCGTAAGAGAGAGAAGAGAGAGAGTGTATTTATGTAAGTGTTGGGATGTGATTGTTAGACTGGTGGGTTACCATGGAAATATAACAACAAACCGTTCTCCTTTTATATTATATTCTGACTACTACTAATCGATTTAATTAAACTTAAGAAGGACCTCTAGCACTTATAAGGCTTCTAACTGTCTCAACTAACCCTCTCTAGTACTACATATCCTTTCTATGCTGCGAACAAATCGTCTAATTATAGCTTGCATACAATATAACAGACGTCGCTGGAACAGAGAGGGTTAACATACTATCCATCTATTAACCCCTTCTGTACCGGTGACTTATTGTCCATTGCATTCTAGCTACTATTAGACGAGTTTATTTAGTTACAGCAGTTAACACGCTTTAAACTATCTCACTTAACCCTTTTTACTACCTCAGATCCTTCCTAACCTGCACAAAATAGTCTAAATATATCAAAATATTAATTAAAAAGATGTCACCGGTACGGAAAGGGTTAATCCACCACATATAATCCATCGTTTTATAATATTAACCCTTTTTGTATACGGTTATCCTTTTTAACTCTTCTGGCAATCATGAGACGATTATACTAAGCTTAGGATGGATGTATGGGACTCACAGGCATAATTGATTTGGTATTGACCTCATCAATCCCCAGAGATCGTTCCTAACTGCATACAATCGTCTAATAATAGCCATAATATAATTAATAAAAAACATCTTTAAATACTGAGAGTATTAACCCATTCATTATACGATGGCGCTTTAATTGTTTTTTCCCCCTGTATTTGTTTAAGGTATTTAATGTAAAGCCTTCGTCTTAATTGCACTATTCTGTGTTTATAAAACATATTGTTGTGTCAACAATTAAAACATGTGTGTATTGTACACTCACGCGTACGTATTCATTATATTATGGCTAATATTAGACGATTATATGCAGCTTAGGACCGAGTTCTGGGAATTTATGAGGTCAATACCAAATCAATTATACCTGTGAGTCCCATAGATCCATCCTAAGCTAGAGAGAGAGAGAGAGAGAGGAGAGAGAGAGAGAGAGAGAGAGGAGAGAGAGAGAGAGAGAGAGAGGCACAAGACCACTACAGCCGAGTTTCATGTAACCCACGTTGTGATTAGAGTAGAGACTCATTTTGAGAATACAATTATACAGTATATTGTATTTATAAATTCCTAATACATATTAAATGTCGGCCATTGTAAGCATGTGCAATGATGGTTTGAGAATAATGTGCAATACATGAGAACAATCGTCGCTAATCACTAACTGCCAGCAAGAGAAGGAAGGTGGGGGAGTTGGGAATAGTTTGGGGGTAGAAGGTGGGGGTAGACTTGGACAGACTCCTTTCCACCTGCCCAGGGTGAAGTAGGGGAAGGAAGGACCCACCCCTGAGCAACTTTTAGTAAGCGTGAACAACAACAGGTTTTAATGTGTAAATACTAAACTACTACATAACAGTGTCCTGGTATGTATAATTGTCATGTTTTATGTTTGCGATTATGTAGGTGTAATTTGGGGAAACAATGTACTGTAGATTACATATATAACTTACATTATAAATATAACATATTTACACTTTTTAATTAATTTCAGCACAACACCAAACACCTTCAATGAAATTAATGAATGCATATATGTGATCCACCGGGATTCGAACCTGAGTTATCACACACAGGTTTTAGATACCTTAACCATTACACCACCAGGACGGTTAAAGGTTTATGCACATGCCTACGACTTATTATCCATTCTCGAATACTGGATATTAATCTAATCATGTTCATATTCCCAACCGCACTATGGTAGCCTAATAATATATAATGTTTAAGTGAGAGGAAACAATATTCATGGGTCACAGATCATAATAATAGAAGTTCGAGTCATTCACAATGTTTCTTACAGAGAGTTAGTTCCTCCAATACGGCTCTACCATATTGTATTTTTTCCAAGCAATTATTTGTGTTATTTCCCTCCTAAAGAAAAACAGTAAAAAATAAATAAATAAATAAACAAAGTAAATAAATATACATGTGAGTGAACAAATAAAATAAAACGCTGCGTTCAAGCTATATATATATATATATATATATATATATATATATATATATTATATACAGTATATATTCTGACATACGGAGCCCTGTATGTTAATTTAAGAGTTAGAATTAAGAGTTGAAGGAGTGCCAAACTACCCCGGCGGCGAAGCAGACCAGCGAGCGAACCAGCAAGGGGGAAACTAGCTCGTCCGCATACTAGCAAACAAGCCCTCACACCTGCGTGCGTCATAGGGGACCCTGCAAACTACTTCGATGACCCGACGCTATGACGTATGATCGACGCCAGGAGACTCCATTGGACCACGCACCTGCTACGCAACTCGAGGAGCTGTGATTGGGGCGCGCACCATCACCCGCCTCCTGATTCGTTCCTACACCATCATTGTTTAGTATATAAGACCCGAGTAGTGGGCATTCAAATCAGTCTCATTTGGAGTTGGGAAGGTGAACTTGCAGCTGGAGGAAGACGGGATGAAGTATTATAATGGGTTTGTGACTGTCAGTCAGATTATATAAGTGTGTGTTAAGTGTGTTCGGTGTAAACACGTACGTTATGTTGGTTAGTGAGATATGTGATTGGGAATTAACGTTAACGCTACTATTATGTACTTAACTATTTGATTGGGAATTAACGTTAACGCTACTATTATGTACTTAACTATTTGATTGGGAATTAACGTTAACGCTACTATTATGTATTTAACTATTTGATTGGGAATTAACGTTAACGCTACTATTATGTACTTAAATATTTTAGTTGACTATCTTGTGGACTAAAGCAACTCTTCAAGTAATTGGGTTATGATAAAAGTAATACTATTGTTTTATATTAAGACTTACGAGTTCTTTCATTTTCTTTTAATTAAGCTTACATTGCTTAACGGTACTTCGTACGGTAATACTATTGTTTCATATTAGTAATATCGCCTTAGACTAACATGGCTGTCTTAATGTTACTTCTAGTGATTTCCTAAGCTGAAGAAAATTCTTTTAGCTTTAAAATATTATTTTTGCTTTTCATATTATTTGAGTGAGACCTGAATCGAATCTATGAAGCGATCCTATAACTTAATTTACTAATAATCAAACCTCAATGTTACGTGGTTAAGAAATACATTTAACTACTTATTAAATATATATCTAACTTTTTATGTGACTTTGATATTAATCCTGATTATAATAATAATATAATACTATTTACGTAAGACAAGAACCAAGAAAAATAACTACATTAAATATAAATGAAAGGATATATAAGAAAACTATCTATTCATTTCAAAAAGGGTAAGAGACAGAAATATTCTTACTTTAATATTTATCTTTCAAGACATTTTATAGAATTAATATTCCTTCTTTAGATATAACTTAGGTTCATAACCATAGCCTACTAAGCTTCGGTTAAATATTAATTATTTATAAATACTACATGACTTTAATTAGTTTCAGTTTTTTTTTCCATAATTAAAGAGTATCAGTCAATAAAGGATACCAAGTCCTAAGATCCAAAAGGAGAGGAAGCAACAACAGGAAATAATTTTATTAGATTTTACTTTTGTTTCGCCTTCAGCTGACTGATACCTTAATATATATCTCTGTGCTATCTAGATTCATCAAGTTAACCACTTGAGAATCAAGATACGTAACAGAAGAGTGGCGACCTCGCCAGGATTCGTTTCATACAGTTTCACTCAGTTTCATTACCGTTTCACTACTTAAAAATCAAATATTAATCATGCCTCATCTAATTAGTGACGAAGATGCTCGAGTTTTCATAGAATCAGAACCCACAGCCCCTGATATTGACTGTCTGTCAAAAACCGAACTGAAAGTGCTTGCCTCACATCTCCAATTAACTGTCTCAAACATGTCCAAAGTAGAGGTGCTCAGACCATAAAAACCCACCTGTTCCCTGTAGAAGGCAGTTGGTGGGATCCCTAGTAAACCTAGCCAACTTGATGAACAATTGCCACCTGGTTTGACCGGTGATCAAATATTAGAACTAGCCAGAATAAAAGCAAATACCGAACAAGCCAGACTAAATGTAGAACTAGCCAGAATAAATACCAGCGCAACGACCGAACAATGTGAATATCAATATCGTACGGCTCAACTAAATGCCGATACAAATGCTCCCTTAATTGCTCCCCCTCTGGGATTGACTATGACTAGTGTCATTCCACCTTCCACTGAGGATAATGTGCAGGATTTCTTTGTTTTGTTTGAGGAAGTTGCTGGAGGTATGAAGTGGACAAGAGATCAATGGCCTTTTATGTTACAAACCATTTTGACAGGGCAGGCTCGAGCCACGTATTTGTCAGAAGTAGCAGAGGTTAGGCAGGATTATGACAATCTCAAAGAAGCTATCCTAAAAACCTATCAATTACAGCCTGAGGCTTACAGGCAATCTTTCCGTAAAAACCAGAAGATAGTAGAAGAAACCCATAAGGTATTCGCCAGGACCATGACTAAAACTTTCAATCATTGGGTCAAGAGTAAGAAAGTCACAAGCTACAACGATCTGAAGGAGTTGGTCCTGTTAGAAAATTTCCTATGGAAAATTGATTCTTCTGTAGCCTATATATCATTTAAGGGGGAAAAAGGTAGATTGTCTTGCCGACGCCGCTGACATGGCTGACACATACGTGCTCAACAACAAATTTCGTGGAAAGAAGCCCTACGATAATTCTAGTTCTAATTTTAAGTATCCCAATCACAAATCTGACAGACCCAGTCACAAGCCTGTAACGTCTTCCCCAGCTAGCCAAAATAGAATTATTCCCCCAATTAAAAATGCGACTCAGGGCAATGGTAACAGAGGTGGGCCCCAAAGTAATAGTAATGCTCAAAGAGGGAACGTTCCCGTATCCCCTAAAGTATGTACTTTTTGTGGCAAGAGAGGCCACCTAGCTTATCAGTGCTGGGCCAAGGAGAGAACCGAGATATCGGGGCAGACAGTTGCCGCCGTATCTCAAACTCCATATGTTCCTTTAATGCAGGACTCCCGACAGAAGGAGTACCTAGCACCAAAAGTTCCTTTAATGCAGGACTCCCGACAGGAGTACCTAGCAGCTAACGTAAATCATCTAGACAGGGGTGTAGTAGCATGCATGGTGCAACCCACTAGGGTTAAGCCAATAATAATTTCACCATCAGTGCAGGACAGTGACCGTCTCTTTATTTCATCTGGCAACGTGAGATTAAATGGTTGTATGCATGAGGTAAAAATTCTGAGAGACACAGGTTCTACTATCACCCTCATGGTGAATCCTTACACTGAGTGCCCACCTGGCGAACCAGTTGTAATGAGAGGTGCTGGAGGCCAATTTTATGCATACTTGGTAAAAGGCGAAATTGAATGCGAGTTACTACAGGGTGAGTTCACCATAGCTTTGTGTAGGGCCCAAAATATCCCTGTGCCGGGGGGTAACACTCCTTTTGGGGAATGATGTAGCAGGTGAGAAGGTCCGACCAGACCCCATTTTGTCACTTTCCCCTGTTAACGAGCCACTAACCGGTGAGCTCGAAAAGGAGATGCCAACAGTTTTCCCTGTGTGTGCTGTCACACGTTCAATGTCTCAAGTAGCAGTTCCCTCAGACAGAAATGTACCGAATGTAAGAGTTGATGAAAGGGATGATGAGAGTGTGAATGACGCTCCAACTGTGCCTGATGATGTGACTGAGGTGGATTTATCTGACACTTTTATGGCTCATCTTGACCCTAACGATGACCATGAAACCCTTCCAAATTGTCCTAGTGGCCTGGTAGAGCTACAGAGAGATGATAGTGAATGCAAGGAGTTAGCTGCCAGGGCCGTGAGTGAAGAGGAATGTGAGAAGGAGGGTGGTGAATGTTTCTACCTCAAAGGAGGAGTATTGTGGCGTAGATGGAGACCGCCACACAGACCAATCGATGACGGGGCCTGGGACGTCCATCAAGTAGTAGTCCCCAAACATTGTCGTAGAGATATCTTGGAAATGGCACATTGTATACCATTGGCATGACACCTAGGTGTGAGAAGAACTCTAGACAGAATCAGAGCCCACTTTCACTGGCCAGGAATGCGTGCAGATGTAGTGGAGTTTTGTAGAGTGTGTCACACTTGCCAGATGACAGGAACACCCAATCAGAAGGTGCCTGTACATCCTCTGGTGCCCTTGCCCGTCTTCGAGAATCCTTTTACTCGGGTGGTAGTGAACATTGTAGGCCCATTGCCTAAGACTTCCCAAGGTAACATTTATTTATTAACTATTATGGACATGGCAACTCGCTACCCAGAGGCTATACCCTTCAGGACTACCTCTGCTCCAACTGTCATCAAGGAACTGCTCAAATTTTTCACCAGAATGGGTTTCCCCCATGAGGTGCAAAGTGATCAAGGAACTAATTTTACCTCTAACATTTTTCAGCAGTCCCTGAAGGAGTCGGGTATCGAGCATGTTAAGTCTAGCACCTACCACCCAGAGAGTCAAGGGGTTCTCGAACGATATCATCAGACATTAAACGGAATGTTGCGTGAATATTGTACAGAGACCAGAGTTGAGTGGGATAAGGGGGTACCTTTTCTTTTATTTGCTACTCGTGAGGTTCCAACTGAATCTCTGGGTTTTTCCCCTAATGAGCTAGTTTTCGGTCACCAGGTAAGAGGTCCTTTGCAACTATTGCAGGATAGCCTAGTTGGCCAGGAGGGGAACCAAAACCTCCTCAAGTATGTTTCAGATTTCAAAATCCGGCTGAGATCCTCATGTGAGTTTGCAGCTCAAAACTTGACAGTGGCTAAAAGCTCCATGAAGAACTGGTATGACAGAAAAGCCTGTGAGAGGGAGTTTCAGCCCGGTGATGAGGTTTTGGTCCTGCTCCCCCTTTTTGGCCAACCTTTATCTGCCAAGTTCAGGGGCCCATATAAGATCATTCAGAGGATGAGCATTACCGATTATCTAGTAACTACCCCAGACAGGAGAAAGCCCACACAAGTATTCCATATAAATATGTTGAAACCCTACCATAGGTCCCCTGATTCCTCTCCTCCAGATTCTCCCACTGTGGCAGTGAATGTCAGGACCTGTGGACAGCCTGGTGCGGACAAAGTCTTCAGTTCTCTTTCCCAAATACGCCTAACGGCCTTATTGGGCTATCCTTAGTTGGAATTATGCAAGGCTGGTACATGTCATATTTGTAACAAACTATGTGGTACCAACTCTGTAAATTGCTAACTGAATAAATATTATTATTATTATTATTATTATTTTCTGACCCGCAACAGACTGTTCCAGAGCCTGAAGGTATCCATGCAGACTTTGACTTGTCATGTAGCCTATCCAACTTTCAGTATAATTCAGTAGCTTGGGGGGAATTACCATCTAAACTATGTCATGTTCCCTCTGATCAAGCGAACCACCTAATCTCTGTTTTATCTCAGTCTTCCAGTGTGTTCCGTGATACTCCAGGGCTCACTTCTTTGGCCTTGCACGACATCGACGTAGGGTATGCAACTCCCATTAAACTATCCCCCTACCGTGTCTCACCACAACGCAGGAGTATACTGCGGGTCGAGCTCGACTTTATGTTATCAAACGAGCTGATCACAAGGGCCTTAAGCCAGTGGAGGAGTCCGGTCATACTTGTGCCAAAGCCAGACAAGAGCCATAGGTTATGTATGGACTATAGGCAAGTTAATGCTGTCACAAAGAACGATACCTACCCACTGCCACGGATCAAAGATTACATTTACCGGGTTGGCCTCATACAGCAGTATGATAAACTTAATGAGAGGATTTTGGCAATTAGCTCTCCCTTGTAGCGAGGTAAATATCATGCTTTAGTAGTGTGCTTTCAAGCCTTCAACTGTGAGATGCCTTGCAGTTCGAATAACGCTCCAGCTACGTTCCGGCTATGTTCTGATGTGGTACCTGGAGAGGTTGCCTACTTTGGGTGATATCCTTATTATATCCTCATTATAATCTTGCTGTTGCCAATCTGGTGGTGAATCTATTTATGTATTATGTTTAATATTATGTACTATACTCCTTAAACTCTTTTCTAGGGGGGAGGTCTGACATACGGAGCCCTGTATTTAATTTAAGAGTTAGAATTAAGAGTTGAAGGAGTGCCAAACTACCCAGGCGGCGAAGCAGACCAGCGAGCGAACCAGCGAGGGGGAAACCAGCTCGTCCGCATACCAGCAAACAAGCCCTCACACCTGCGTGCGTCATAGGGGACCCTGCAAACTACTTCGATGACCCGACGCTATGACGTATGATCGACGCCAGGAGACTCCATTGGACCACGCACCTGCTACGCAACTCGAGGAGCTGGGGCGCGCACCATCACCCGCCTCCTGATTCGTTCCTACACCATCATTGTTTAGTATATAAGACCCGAGTAGTGGGCATTCAAATCAGTCTCATTTGGAGTTGGGAAAGTGAACTTGCAGCTGGAGGAAGACGGGGTGAAGTATTATAATGGGTTTGTGACTGTCAGTCAGATTATATAAGTGTGTGTTAAGTGTGTTCGGTGTAAACACTTACGTTATGTTGGTTAGTGAGATATGTGATTGGGAATTAACGTTAACGCTACTATTATGTACTTAACTATTTGATTGGGAATTAACGTTAACACTGCTATTATGTACTTAACTATTTGATTGGGAATTAATGTTAACGCTACTATTATGTACTTAACTATTTGATTGGGAATTAACGTTAACGCTACTATTATGTACTTAACTATTTGATTGGGAATTAACGTTAACGCTACTATATGTACTTAACTATTTTAGTTGACTAACTTGTGGACTAAAGCAACTCTTCAAGTAATTGGGTTATGATAAAAGTAATACTATTGTTTTATATTAAGACTTGCGAGTTCTTTCATTTTCTTTTAATTAAGCTTACATTGCTTAACGGTACTTAGTACGGTGATACTATTGTTTCATATTAGTAATATCGCCTTAGACTAACATGGCTGTTTTAATGTTAATTCTAGTGATTTCCTAAGCTGACGAACATTATTTTAGCTTTAAAATATTATTTTTGCTTTTCATATTATTTGAGTGAGACCTGAATCGAATCTATGAAGCGATCCTGTAACTTAATTTACTAATAATCAAACCTCAATGTTACGTGGTTAAGAAATACATTTAACTAATTATTAAATATATATCTAACTTTTTATGTGACTTTGATATTAATCATGATGATAATAATAATATAATACTATTAACGTAAGACAAGAACCAAGAATAATAACTACATTAAATATAAATAAAAGGACATATAAGAAAACTATCTATTAATTTCAAAAAGGGTAAGAGACAGAAATATTCTTACTATAATATTTATCTTTCAAGACTTTTTATTGAATTAATAGTCCTTCTTTAGATATAACTTCTTCGGTTCATAACCATAGCCTACTAAGCTTCGGTTAAATAATAATTCTTTATAAATACTACATGACTTTAATTAGTTTCATTTTTTTTTTTTCCATTATTAAAGAGTATCAGTCAATAAAGGATACCAAGTCCTAAGATCCAAAAGGAGAGGAAGCAACAACAGAAAATAATTTTATTAAATTTTACTTTTGTTTTGCCTTCAGCTGACTGATACCTTAATATATATCTCTGTGCTATCTAGATTCATCAAGTTAACCACTTGAGGATCAAGATACGTAACAATATATATATATTGTTACGACTGAGGTTTAAATATATCAGGGCTCTTATTCATTGGACTTGTAATGGCATAAATGCTACAACGGAAAGCGCTAGATCCAACCTCTGATGTATATTCCCAGTGAACAAAGAACACAAATACTCTCCAGAGTTCTATATGCAATAATAGGTTATTAAACACTCAATAAATGTGCGTCTACTCTAGGCTTAATGTTATGTGAAAACAGCCTATTACTATCTATAACCGAAGGTGCTTGGTTATGGTATGCAAAGTAAGGTGGTAAGAGAAGTTACAGCTTACGTTACTTTAATCAATAAATGTCAGGCACTCCTGCATGAAAGAAAGTGCACTAAAGTCCTTCAACACCAACAAGGAATCTTCTTTAAATGTTAGATGCTATCAAGATGCTCGAATCGGAAATGGAACCCAAAAAGGCAGGCAGCGGAACAATGCTCGTGCAGGCTATGCACACAAAAAGGCAGGAGATATAATGCAGTCGGAGCCAAGAATATCCTAAACGCCACAACAATAATAATAATCGCCACGACAATGCAGTATTCCTATCAACAAAAAGAGCCTAAGTCGTTTGTGTCTCCATACATCAAACTAGTCTGCGAAATGCTTGTGTAATCATAAACGGGTATGCATAAAAAGAGTAATTGGTTTAATATACTTAATGTCTACTGTGACTGATAAAGTCTAGCTAGAGTCAATGATACGAGATACTGGTGCGCATAGCATCTCAAGTCTGTGCATCAAATATTACGTTATAGGGAAGGGTAGCTCTCTTGAGAAACCTTAATACCGAAGTATTAAGCGTTCTCCTGGCGTACCTCAAAGACAAACAACGAGCTTAGAACAGTGCAGAATGGTATATCATTCGTGCATGCTCTACTCTCAATGGCACACAGACTAGAATTTACCCAATCAACTCCAGTTCTCAGGTATGTCGTGCAGCTTTTAACTAAAGCCAGCACCCATCGGAAACAATACCTTATTGTATCAGACTCCTAGTCTAGCATTATCTAATCCAGCAGAACACTAATAATTATAGGAAGCGGTACGGTACTAAACAATATGAATGCCAACCAATGCTTCGTGATCAACTTATCTTAACAACTAACATATGTGGGTTATATAAGACCTTAACGCACAATACAACTGGCCAGCATGAAGCTGGTTATGCAGAGTTAACCAGAGGGGGTATAATATTAATAAAAGGTGGTGAAAGATATGGAAAATGAGAGAGATAGGCAGAGGGAAAGGTTCTCAGGTGCAGAGAGGGGAACAGGTATCAAAGGGATAAGAGGGATGCGTTCTAGAAACCAGATCTGAGGGACAAAGTAGCGAGAGAGCTGTATATATACTAGCACTAGTTCGAACCGCGTAGAAAAAGGGGTAACAAGTCCTCTAGTCAATGCTAAAGAAGCTAGCCAAACATGACATCACGAAGCATGGTAAAAAACTCCTCCAACGAATCCCCACGAGGCCAGCCAGCTATGACGTCATCGAGTATAGCAAAACACTGCGCGCCTCCCCACACTCTGTTCTACTCTCTCTCTCTCTCTCTCTCTCTCTCTCTCAAATCCTATCATTACTACTTAATGATAAAACATATACTTTGCAATTAAATATATAAAGCCTTGACATGGGTGAAAACAAAGAGCCTTTCTGGACTGCCCATGACACAAGCTTTCATATGAAATAAAGCACACAACAATACATCAACTGTAGCCACATCCACTGCCCTGGCGATCCTAGCGAGTCACTGTAGGACAAGCCATGCGGTTCTAACGGAGTGGTTAACGTCACAATATAAATATATATATATATGTATATATATATATATATATATATATATATATATACCGGTACATATACTGTATATACTGTACATATACTGTATATTGTTACGTATCTTGTTTCAAAAGTGGTTAACTAAATAAATAAAGATAGAACACTTAATATGAAATTGTAGCAAACAGCTGAAGGCCAAAAGAACGTAAAATATTAAAGTTAGTTATGTTGTTACTTGCTTTCCTTTATTTGTTGGGACAGTTATCTTTTATACTCTGATTCACTTCAATTATATTTAATTAGGAAACTATTTAAAGTTACATTGAATGCTTAACCCTCCTGGCCCAGGCAGGCTAACCAAAGGACGGAGCTTGTATCCGGGCGATCTGGCCGAATATCAACTAAAGTAAACTAAGGCTAATCTCGCTTAATATATTACCTACATTAATCAAACATATATAGAAATGGGCGCCTTACCTTGCTGCGTAGAATGGTGTTGAGTAGAGCTCTCTAGCTCAACTGTTTCCGGAGTGATGGTGATGGAAGTGGAGGTAACTTTTGCCGCGTATTTACCTCGGCGCGTCCGAACACTCAACCGCGGCTCCGGCTACGACGCCCAGTTGCACTCGTCGCTCCACCCGCAATTATGCCGGGAAGCGATTTGATAGTGTTTTATTGGTTATTCTGTCATTTATTATAGTGATTGTGTTATTTTCACTCAATAAAGATATTTACATGAACTTATTTGTGTCTCTGTCACTTATTACTTCGTTTTATTATTATTATTATGATTATAGTGTCACTTTCACTGGACTTTTATAATTGGTAGTGTCATTTCCCCCTTTTATATATTGTTAGGTAAGCTAATAATTATAGTGTCACTGTCACTTGTTCATATTGTTATGAAGGCACTTATTATTACTTGTGTGTGTCTCTTTCACTTATACTTAGTTTTATTATTATTATACTATCACTTTGACTGGCCTAGGCTTATTGAGTGTCATTTTCACTTATTTATTGTTTGAAATATATATTTTAGTGTCACTTTCACTTGTTCATATTGTGATTGAAGGCACTTATATAAGTAATGTGTCCTTTTCACTTATACTTAGTTATATTATTATTCTTAGCCTACATTTGAGTGTCACTTTCACTGTTGTCACTTCCACTTCAAAAGTTTGTTAGAGTGTGGAAGTCGTTGAAGCAGATGCCAGCACAGAGTCCAACTTGACACTCGAGGCATTCCCAAGTGGTTTTTGTGGGTGTGCGGGGTCTGCGAGTTGTGTGGCTGCATACATGGCACCTCTTCTGACTCCTAGCGTTACTACCTGGTGCTTTGAAAGGAAGGGCGTTGAGCTGGTGCTTCCTGAAAAATTCAGCACACCCCGTT
Organism: Lithodes maja; assembly: GCA_037953745.1. Taxonomy (NCBI): domain Eukaryota; kingdom Metazoa; phylum Arthropoda; class Malacostraca; order Decapoda; family Lithodidae; genus Lithodes; species Lithodes maja. Next base: position 6,086 of record JBAKBP010031334.1, on the reverse strand, counting down.
CTGTCCAGCTGGCCTGGTCCTTGTAGTGGCCTCCCTGGTGTACCCGCATGTTTAGCCAGGAGCTCAAGTAGCACCTGCTTGTGGAACTTCCGCAGGGACTTGTACTTCTTGGCTCCTGGAGTCCTCAGACGGTAGATGTTGTAGGCATTGAGGACCGACATATCTACCGTATGCAGGATAAACTTCTTGTACCACCTGCAAGATGTTCGCAGGCAGTCGATGAAGCCCATCTGCATGTCGGACTTGTCAACGAGGCGCATGTTGAGGTTATAATCCAGGACAGCAGCTGGTTTCTGGACGGGGTTCTTGGTTCTTCGGTCCACCTTCCCTGTGGCGACCATCTCGGCCTTGTGGCATGTGGTACAAAGGAGTACAAAGGAGTACAAAGGAAATCAAGCAACAACAGATCTAGTGACCCTTCTAGGCTGCTTGTCCTCCAAAACACTGAGGATCAAGTGTCCAAACAGTGGTTTAGAGTGGGTAAGGGAACATTGGAAAGGGAACTACTGCCCTGCCACTAACGTGGCAGGACTAGGAAGTTAGTAGGGGACATATGGGTTAGTAACTGAGGGGAGGATAAAGTTATTCATTTACAAACGCAGTCAGTCGCGGGTTTGATGCGAGATATTTGTCTAGGCGGAATTTAAATGAATCAACGGTGCTGCAGTCTATAACGTTTCGGGGAAGCCCATTCCACAAGTTGACAACTCGATTGAAGAAGAAATTCTTAGATTCGTGCGAGTTAAAAGATTTACCAATAATTTTGCAACCGTTTCCCCGTGTGTAATTAGATTGGTCGATAGTGAAGTACTTACTACAGTTCATATTGTCGATGCCTTTGATGATTTTGAACACTTGAATTAAGTCGCCTCTTAATCTGCGCTGGGTTAAAGGAAATAGATTTAATTCTCTAAGACGCTCTTCGTATGGTTTGTTCTTTAGTCTAGGTATCATTTTGGTAACTCTACGTTGAACTCGTTCTAGCTTGTTTATATCTTTTTGGTAATAAGGGCACCAGGATTGAACGCAGTATTCCAGAAGAGGGCGGACTAAGGAATTGTAAAGGGTTAGGATAACTTCTTTGGATTTATGCTCAAATGACCTGCCTATAAAGCCAATTATTTTGTTTGCCTTCTTAACAACTTCTGAACATTGTTGACTCGGTTTTAGGTTACTCGATATTGTTACTCCCAGATCAGTTTCTCTGTTTACATTCTTAAGCTGAGTGCCATTCATCGAATAGTTTGCTTTCTCATTTAGGTATCCGACATGTAGTACTTTACATTTATCCGCATTGAAACTCATTTGCCAAATTTGGGCCCAACATGACAATTTATCTAGATTGTGTTGCATATCGTCAACTTGTTCTTTTGAGAGTACGCTATTTGCAATTTTTGTATCGTCAGCAAATTTTGAGATTGTGCAGGTGAGACCCTCATCTATGTCGTTGATGTAAATTAGAAAGAGAATTGGTCCTAGTACCGATCCCTGGGGTACCCCGCTACTTACATTGGTCCATTTAGATGCCTTACCGTTTATGACTACTCTTTGCTTTCTGTTGTTGAGCCAATTTTCTATCCATTTCAACACACCGTCTTGTATTCCATGCGCTTTTAGTTTTAGCAGTAAACGTTTGTGGGGAACTTTGTCAAAGGCCTTTTGAAAATCAAGGTATATAATATCTACAGCTTTACTCTCATCGTAGAGGTTGAGGATATCGTGGAAGAAGTCTAAGAGGTTTGTTAAACAGGAACGTTTTTTACGAAAGCCGTGTTGAGTATCTTTAAGTATGTTATTTTCCTCTAAGTGATTTACGAGTCTGTCTCGTATGACCGTTTCTAGCATTTTACATACAACTGAGGTTAAGCTAATTGGACGATAGTTACTGGGTAGGGATTTGCTGCCTTTTTTGAATATCGGTGTTACGTTGGCTAGCTTCCACTGATCAGGCATAGTTCCAGACTGCAAGGATTTATTGAATAGTAATGTCAGTGGTTTGGAGAGCTCATTCTTAGCTTCCTTTAGAACTCTAGGCGAGATTGTATCAGGTCCTGGCGTTTTATTTACTTTGAGTTTATCTAAACAATTCAATACTTCTCTCTCTGTAACGGTGATATTGCTTAGAACATCTGAATTATCAATCTGAATCGGCGATGGTGTAGGGATATCACTGAGGTCTTCGGTTGTAAAAACTGATGCAAAGAAGGTATTGAGGGCATTACTCATTTGTACTTCGTCTTTGGTGTATTCTCCTTTTTCATCGACTAACGGTCCAACAGTTGAAGTAACTACTTTTTTCTTTCTGATATAACTATAGAATTCTTTCGGGTTTGTTTTACTTTGATTCGCAATATGTAACTCTAAGGTCTTTTTACTTTGCTTAATTAACTTTTTGGCTTTGCGTCGTAGCTCTACAAATTTCACCCGTTCTTCGTCATTTTGTGAGGATTTTAATCTATCATTAGCAAATTTTTTAGCAAGCAGGCAGTTTGAAATATCTTTATTCCACCATTTGGGCTTATTATTATGGCCTGGACGCCGTATTTTCGATGGTATGCAGTCTTGCACTGCTTTTAGGTAAGTGGTTTCGAATAACTTCCAAGATGTATTTATGTCGTTATTGTTAATTAAAAAGCTCCAGTCAGTTTCTTTAAACATAGCTCTAAGTTTATGGAAGTTTGCTTTCTTGAAATTAGGGACTTTTTCGATGCTACTATTTGGTTCGTTACTAGTAAACTTTAAAGTGAAAGTTATCGTACGATGGTCGCTGTTACTGAATTCATCACCAACATTCAAATTCTCTATCAATTCTTCTTTTGTTGCAAGTACAATGTCAAGAACGTTATTACCACGGGTCGGCGTTCGAACAAATTGATAAAGCGAACTCTCTTGCAAGTTCGTATACAAGTCATGTCCGGAGTGTGAAGTAAGAGTATCGCCCCACTTGGTCACAGGTAAATTAAAGTCGCCAAAAATTACGGTATCTTGTGAGTTACTTACATCTGCAATTTGTTCGTAAATTTCTCGGTCAGTTTGCACTGATTGAGCTGGAGGTCTGTATATTAACGCAAGTATTATTTTTGTACCTTTATTATTCTTTATTAGCACAAAAGATGTGTCGACGTTCACAATTTGAGGTTTTGACACGAGGGTCGGGTTAAGACTTTCTTTGATATAAAATAAAACGCCACCTCCATTTTTATTTATTCGGCTGTTCTCAAACATTACATAACCGGGAAGTGAATACTCTGCTAAAAAGTCTCTATCTTCTGTATTGAGCCAAGATTCTGTTATGCCAATCACATCATAATTTTCTGTAAACACTAGTTCCTCTAAATCTGAAAATTTATTGCGTATGCTACGAGCGTTTGCATAGAAAACCTTTAAAGTTGCGGTTTTAGAACTCGCATTACGTTCTTTCATCGAATTTTTGGTTCTGGTCGGATCTACATTTACATTCATGGCTGTCCTCGGTCCTCGGTCGTTATCCCTGACGGTTTTGAATTTGGGTCGTGTTGGTGGAGATTTATCCAAATTCGCGGTTCTTGACGGATTAGTATTTAATTCCTTTGTAGGTTGCCGTCCTCGCTGTCTTCGGTCCTCCTTCCTGGTTGTACTGTGCTGAGTCGATTTCTTCTCCGAAAATCCTTCACCGCATCGTTGAGAAGACGCCCAAAACGTGCTGCTCCCACCTGGTTCAGATGAACTCCATCGTCCGAAAACAAATAGTCATCGAAGTAGAAATTGTCCCAGGTGTCGACGAATCCCACGTTCTCCTTCCTGCAGAGGTTTGCTAGACAACGATTTGTGCTGGTGGCTATGTTGTAAAATCGGCTCTCTACACCGAGCCGGGGGACGATTCCTGAGACGATGATCCTTGATGACTTCTCCTTAAACGACTTGATCAGCTGCTGGTACTTTAAAAGCAAATCTTCCGACCGGGTTCGCTGCACATCGTTGGATCCAACGTGGATGACGTACATTGTATTAGCAGGGGCCAGCTTTGATACTTCGTCAACTGCTGCAACTACGTCATCCACACCACCACCAGGGATACAAAAACGCTTCCTGGTCTTAGGTGCCCTGGCGCAAAACTCTGTGAGCTGACCACGTATCATCGAGTCTCCCACGAGCCGGACTTCTTCTATTTCCTCTTCGTCATCTGAGTCTGCGAGTATCTGGAAACGGTTTTGACACTCGGTAATCGGTATGTGTTTCCTGGTCTTGGGGCAAACGTTGTTCCTCACGACACGGAAGTTGTCTTGAGGGGGAAGAGAGTCACTATTTGTATCTTGAGTATCGGATACATCAGCTGAAGTGGCTACTGTAGGCGTTGAATTGTTGGCAGTTGACGTTGGGGCGTTGGTGGCTGCTGGAGTTGCGGTGACAATTGAAGTTTGTGGTACTCCAACGTTGAGTGTTACAAACTCTTGGAGTGATTCCAGCTTCATGGTGAGGACGTTGATCTTGTTGTAGGCTTCGTCTAATTTCACTGTAAAATTCTCTCGTTGCTGGCAGAGCCGGCAGTCTTGAAGATCGATAGTAGCAAACATGGACTCACCAAACCTACCGGCGCAGTTCGCACAAGCGCGAGGCATGGTGACAGTCACTTTCTTCAGATCACTTCACTCACTTAAAAAACAATTCACTCACTTTAAAACACTTCACTCACTTTAAAAACACTTCAATCACTTCAACCGAAAACAAATATGCTGAAATACGCAGAAATAGGTTATCAGGGGTGATAGCCTAACCGAAAACAAAAATGTTGAGATACGCAGAATTAGGCTTCCAGGGGCGATAGCCTAACCAAAAGTTTTTTTTTAAATTGAAATACGCAATAATAGGCTACCAGCGTTGAATAGCCTAACCGAAAATAATAAAATTGAAATTCGCAGAAATAGGCTACCAGGTGTGATAACCTAACCTTAAACAAATATATGTATAACAGAATATGTAACTAAATATACAATTCACCAAATAGAGATTATATAAAAATAAAGTGTGACTGCACACAAGGGGTTAATATACTGTGTCAACAGATGGACCTGGTGTCACTGTAGCCTAGTAAAGCAGTAGCCTACTCTTTTTAGATAAAAAAAGTGTATCAGTCAAAGGTTATTACAAGAACGTGCAAGCAACAACTAAAATTACAGATATATACTGTATAGCTACAGTAGGATACTAAATACAATATCTACAAGAGTTAATAATAAAACAGTGAGGTGAGGAGGTTGGCCTTGCGCTGGTCATGCCAGTCGATGGAAAGGATGGGGCCACTCTTCTTGTGGAAGATGTCCGCCTTCTTCATCTTGGTTGGGTAGCCTGGCATGCCCTTCCTCTTGCCCTTGACTGTGCCGACAGTTCCGGTCTTGCGTTCATGGAGGTACTTGGTCAGGTGAGGCGACGTGTAGTAATTATCTGTGTAGAGGATGTGGTTATTATTGAAGTGCTTCTCCATCATCTTCTTCACTACAGCGCCACCAAAACCAATGAGGGGGTCAGTCACAATTTCTCCAGCCTTGCCGCTGTAGACTATAAAGTCCAGCACATACCCCGTCAAACAGTCGCAGAGGACGAAGAGCTTGATGCCGAAGCGGTGTCTCTTGGACGGGATATACTGTCGGAAGTGCAGCCTACCACAGAACAGGACCAGAGACTCGTCGAGGCACATCTTCTGGAAAGGAATCAGGTAGGTGGTGAACCGATGACGTATCATGTCATACAGCTTCCTGATCTTCCATAATGAGTCGGGAAGGTGGACTGCCATGTTGTTTGTCAGGTGGAGATAGGAGAGGATGTCGAAGTACCTGTCCCTGGAAATGTACTTGCCAAATGCTGGAGTCGTTAAGATGTCGCCAGTGATCCAGTAGTCTGCCAGAGCGTGCTTCCTGATATGTGTCATCAGCATTGTGAGTGCCAAGAACACATATAGTTCTGCCACAGTGACAGCTCTTCATGCCACCATCTTGGCACTGGTCTTCCTGCCAAGAAAGTTGGCACAGATCTCATGATGGTTGTTGGTCTCCTCGACGAGGTATTCCATGACTTCATTGTCATAGAAGCCACAGAAAATTTCACTGGGG
>JBAKBP010031333.1:0-24561 GCA_037953745.1 Lithodes maja | reverse complement strand
GTTAGGTTAGGCTAATGTCTTCAAATCACTATCGGGGAGCGAGCGTGTCAACATTGATAGATAGGCAGGCCTAATGGGGAAAATAGGTTTTCCCGAGATTTCTAATTAATTACAAACACTATATATTGATGCAAATGACCAATTTTGTTTATAAAAAACTAGGAAAATTCGTGGTATTAAAATAACATTTTTCCCTATTTTGTATAGTTTAAAAAGGATCTGTGGTAGCAGAAAGGGTTAAGCGAGATGGTTTGAAGCCTGTTAATTGCTGGAGGATCTTTTGAAACTGCATAAAATCTTCTATTACATTTTATTCTAGCTATATTTAGAGGATATTGTGCAGTTTAAGTAGGATCCACCGGGATTCGAACCAGAGTTACCACATACATCTGCAGATCAAATGTATAGGAATACCCTATGGGCAATACACAGGAATTCCCTATGGGGAAATGTTTCGCGACCGCTCTGTATATATATATAAGCCGCTGTCACACGACCGATTTTTCAGTCAATTGTCCAAGAGCAAGTTTTTTCTAGTTAAATTTCGGTACTTTTTTGCACTGGTATCGGTAACTAGACTGAAGGTAGAGTATGTTAGGTGGTTGAATTATGATAGTGTAATTTTTTGAAGCTGCCAGACCATAATTGCCCGTAAAAATTGCTCGAAAAACGGCTCTTGTGACAACAGCTTTAGTCCTCTGCCAAGTTATACTACAAATAATATTAATGTCTATAATTATAACCATGCTAATCATACTTTTTCTTCCGTAGATTCCTTGGCTGTTCAGACGGAACCACGTGGAAGACATCACCCAACACCTACGATCCACCACCAGAATTATCCACACAAAACGACAGGATTTCACCACCATATCACCACCGCTACCATCACCACATCCCCTCTGTCACCCCCAGCACTATCACCACAGATGTCTAGAAGTCACCATCACATCAAGAACATCTGTAACCAACCAAATTACTACACTGCAAAATATACATGTAAGTATATGTTTCTGTTAAGTGTACAGTCGGGGACGTATTTTCTTAACCCTTTGAGTACCAGCGACGTGTCATATATTTTATTCCTAGCTATATTTAGACGATATTAAGCAGCTTACGAAAAATCTGTTAGTCAAAAGGGTTGGAGATAGTTTGAAGCCTTATCATTGCTAGAGGTCCTTCCTTAGCTGAATGAATAAATCTAATAGTCGCCAGAATAGGATTAAAAGGACGTCCCTGGTACTGAACGGGTTAACCACCATATGATTTTTGGGTACTTTTACCGAAACTACCGCTAATTTGGAAAGTGATTGAGATTCGAATAAAATCAAAAATAATCGGGTCAATATAAAAGAGGCGTTACAATATAGGTAGCAAAATTCTAATGGTAGTTTTGGGTTCCTATCATATGCTTCATTTCTATATACTTTTTATCCCCGGGGAAAAAACAAAAACAAATTTTAGGGTGTTCTGTCACGCGCGGAGCAGAGTAGACGTGTGCCGCCTGAGCTCTGCCTCCCATGTTACAAAGACTGTTCTATCGAAACCTTTAATTGCTATTGGGATGGCTCCTGACGTAAAGTGTTATAAATGCGATAAAACTGATGGGGAGAGAGAGAAGTTAAAGTGGATTGGATGCTCAACTTGCAAAAACTGGGCCCATATCAAATGTGAACACTTGATTGGCATAAAGACTGAAAACGTAGCGCACATAAACTATGTCTGTGATCCATGTAAGACAAAGCTTGGAGTGTTAACTTCATTTAAGAATGAAATGGAAAACATAAAGAAAGAAATTATGAAAGAATTGATTGAATTCAAAGAAACTATGACCCAAGGTTTTGATGTAATGAGCGATAAACTAAAAAACATCAGGAGTGAATTAAATGATAAGATGACCCAAGGACTAGACGGTATAACTCAAGAACTTTCAACTCAATTGAAAGTAGTGAAGATGGAGATGCAAGGAGTCACTAGTGGTATGGGAAATGTTGTTGATGCTATAAGCGCTGACCCCGCGCAAACGTCAGCGGTTTCTGACTCGCCTGGGTGGTCGGATGTGGTGTCGGGGAGAGGAAAGAAGAAAGAAAAGAAGAATCTACTCGTTCTGAAGGCGACGGATGAGAATGAAAAGGCAACTGACAAGAGAGGAGAAATTTCTCAGGCGCTAGAGGGGATTGAAATTCACGATACGAAGTTTACCCCTAAAGGGAACATGGTGATGAATTTTGGCACTGTGGATATGCTGAATGATGCAGTTAAAAAGTTGGTAGAGGTGACGGCTGTTACTACAAGGAGTGTGAAAAAATTAAAACCAAAAGTGATGATTTGCAATGTTCGTCCTGAAGAGTCCAAGAGTGATATAATTGATACATTAATTGCAAAGAATGATTTTCTGAATTCGATTGATGATATTAAAGGAAAGATTGCCATGATTTTTGATAAACCAGCTGCTGGAGGTACAGTCCATTATATCTTGAAATGTGAGCCTGAAGTCCGTGCGGCTCTCTACAAATATAAAGACAAGGTGCAACTTCAATGGGGAATATATAATATAAGAGACAGGTACCATGCATTGGCTTGTTTCTATTGCCAGAGATTTGGGCATGCAGAAAATAAGTGTGCTGCTAAACTAAACAGTGAGGTGCCTGTTTGTTTTAAATGTGCTGGAACACATAGGTCGAAGGATTGTAAGGTGACTGTGAGAAAGTGCATAAATTGTATGAGATACGGGAAACAAGACTTGTATCATTCATCATCAGATACCCGGTGCCCGGTCTTTTTGAGTGAGATAGTCAAGGTGAGAGACCTAACTGATCATGGAATCTAGTGCTTTAATAAAGATAAAGGGGGGACTGATAAACATTCAATCAGTGGGAAATAAAACCTTTGAAATTCGAGACTTAATTAATGAGGCAAAATATGATGTACTAGCGGTAACTGAAACATGGCTGAGTGAATACGATACTGCTAAAATACTTGAAATGACTCCTTTAACGCATACCTTCTTGCACAATCCACGAAGAGGGAAGGGAGGTGGTGGTGTGGGAATTTTTCTTACAAACACGTTTAAGAAGACGAAAATATGTAAATCTGCAAGGTTCGGTAGTTTTGAACATATACAGGTGGGCTGTGAGATTGGAGGCTGGAAATGTACTTTTATTGTCGTTTATAGACCTCCAAATTTAAGTGCCAGTACATTTATTGATGATTTTAGATTATATTTGGAAACAATTGATATGGTTAGTACGAATACATTCGTCTTTGGTGACTTTAATCTGTGGGTGGATGTTCCAAATGATTACTATGCTACTATCTTTATAGAATTGATGGAGTCTTTCCACTTGATAAATAAAGTGCATACTGCAACTTCAAGAGGTGGTCATGCATTAGACTTGGTTTTTACGAATAGAGAAAGCGATATGATAAATGAGCTGTATGTTGAAGATGAGTGTTGTATTTCGCCGGTCCATAAACTAGTTACTTTTAACATGCCGTTTGTAAGTAAACCTAGACAATCTAAGACAATAAAGTGTAGGTCAAAAAGAAAATTTGAGCCACAACTACTAATATCGACTGTTGCGAATGAAATACTAATTAAGAAAAGAGAACACTGTGCTCACGGTGAATTAACAGATGACTGTTCGTCATGTTTCACTAATCTGTATAACAGCATTGCTAGAGAAAAATACGAAGATATGTGCCCCATTATTGAAAAGAAAATAGTAATAGTTGATAGTGCGCCGTGGTTTAATGCTGATATTCAAAGAGCAAAAAAGGCCAAGAAGAAATATGAGAGGCTATGGAGACGTCTACGAACCGAAGAGGCAAGAGATAACTATAAAAGAGCTCGGAATATAGAAAACAGGCTCATTGTGCTTAGAAAACGTGAATACTATATGAATAAAGCAAAAGAAGCTGGATCTGATATGAATAAGCTGTATGTGGTACTTGACAACTTGACGGGAAACAAGAAGAAAAATAAGTTACCAGAAGGGATTCCGGATATGACATTGGCGAATGATTTTTCTGACTTTTTTTGTGATAAAATTAATGCCATTGTTGGAAATTTTGGAGTAGTCGAGACTCAAGACGTTGCTGCAGCTGAGCCTACTGTGACTAAGTTAACAGAATTTACTATGACGGATCTGAATACAGTTAAATCCATAGTTACGAAAGCAAAACTTACCCATTGTAGTAATGATCCTATACCGATACGTGAAATAGTGCACAGTAACAATTTTAACAGTTTTCTGGACATATATGTTGACATAATAAACTGTAGCATTGCAAATAATGTATTTCCATCGTCTGAAAAGAATGCGATTGTGAAGCCTATTATTAAAGGGAGCCTTGATTCTCAACGCTTGAGCTCTTTTAGGCCTGTTTCCAATTTAACATTTCTATCAAAAATTATTGAAAATGTAATTCTGGGTCAGTTATGGGATCACTTGAGTTTAGTGAAGGCTCTCCCAGACAACCAGTCCGCATATAGAAGACTTTACTCTACGGAAACCACGATGTGCTCTGTGATTAATGATTTACTCGTGCAAATGGACAACGCGAAGTGTGGAATCTTAATTTTGTTGGACTTGAGTGCCGCGTTCGATACAGTGGTGCATAGCTTACTAATAGAAGACTGTAAAGCTATTGGTATTGATGGTAATGCGCTGGAATACCTTCAAAGTTACCTTACTAACAGAACTTATTGTGTGCAAATAAGTAATAAATTCTCAGAGATGAGGCATCTAGAGAGGGGCGTCCCTCAAGGGAGTGTTCTTGGACCAATTCTATTCTGTATATATACAATTGCACTATCTAGCATATTAATGAAACATGGAGTGAAATTCAAACTGTTTGCGGATGACACCCAATTCTATCTGGCACTAAGTGACGTGGTGAATGTTGAGGAGAAGATTAGTGGTTTACTAAAAGACATTGGGAAGTGGATGGAGTCAAAGCAACTGAAATTAAATGAAAATAAAACTGAATGCCTATTAGTAGGCAGACGGGTGAACCTTGAGAGACTGGGCGTGCAAAGCCTCAATATCAATGATAGTGTGATGACTGTGAGTAGTGTGGTGAAGGATTTGGGAGTTTTGGTTGATAGTGAACTGTCATTTAAAAACCAGATTAATCAAACAGTGCGAATCTCTGCCTATCATCTGAGGAATATTGCTTTTGTGAGAAAATATCTGGATATTAATACAACCAAAATGTTGATCCACAATCATTTAATTAGTAAATTAGACTATTGTAATTCTCTATATTATCGACTACCAAATTACTTGCTACGAAAACTACAACTTATAATGAATAGAGCAGCAAGATTAATAAAGAGTTTACCATTCCGTGCGAGTATAACGCCGGCATTAATTGACCTGCATTGGCTGCCGGTGAAAGCGAGGATCATATTCAAACTGTGTGTTATAGTGTATCAAGCTTTGAACTTTGGAAAGCCGGAATATGTGCGAGACTTATTGGAAGACTTCAATGTTGGCACTGATATGATGCTGAGACATGGCAACGTGCTGCATCAATTGAATGAGCCACGGTGCAATCATGAATTTGGATTTAGGGCCTTCGAAAAGAGTGCACAGAGACTTTATAATAATCTACCAGTTAATGTGAAAAGGTGTGCGAACATAAAGGCCTTTAAAAAGTCACTAAAGGCACATATGTTCAGGGAGTGTTATGACTTAGAAGATGGCACTGTGAGACAAAACTACAAGTGCTAGATGGTTTAAAGGGCAGCTGCGACGAGCGTCACATCTAGTGACGGAGCGCGGCTGAGAAACTCCACACCAAGTAACCAGTAAGTAAGTTTATTTTTTTCTTTTGATTTTTTTTTTTTTTTTTTTTTATTAACCTAACCAAAAAACCTAACCTAACCTAAATGTATTTGGGGGCTATTAGGTTAAGTTAGGTTTTTTGGTTAGGTTAATGACCAAAACAAAAAAATCCCAAAAAAATAAATGAAAAATCCCAAGATTTTTTTGTTTTCCCCCGGGGATAAAAAGTATAGACATGAAGCATATGATGATAGGAACCCAAAACTACCATTATAATTTTGTTACCTATATTGTAGCGCCTCCTGTATATTGACAAAGAATCGCAAGGTTATAATTTTCACTAGGCGGAAAATCTTAAACCTTAGTAGCCGGTTTATCGATAGTTAAGAGGGGTGGTTTAGTTGGTAGCACGCTCCATTCCTAACAGAGGTCCGGGTTCGAATCCCAGCAGGTGGCAATGGTTGGGCTTTCTCCTCGCATCCTTGTCTCTGAAGCCTAAAAGTAAAATATTAGGAAGGGTATATATTATTATTTTTTGTTTATTGAGTGAGGGAGACACAAGGCATAACTGTCTGTGACGAGTGCCTCCCCCAGAGTTGAATGAGTGACAGGGCCAAAATGGAAGTGTAGAGGGTTAATTTAGATGGCCTTTACCCTTATAATTCAAACAGATCCTTTCTAAGCTGCATAAAATCGTATAACTATAGCCAGAATAAACTGTCAAATAGTCATAACTTTAAAGTGATAAGTTTTCATCCAGGTTAAGGGGAGGTTTTTAGTTTGTTCCCTAGACTTCTATCAATCTAAAAATGGCACTTCCTTGACACCCTTTCAAGATAAATTAGTACATTTTTCGGTAGAAAAATGTCTCGGCCGAAGGCTGATAACTCTTAAATTACAGGCTCGCTATCGCTCGCCAGGAAAAAATACACCTAAATGGCACGAAAGGTCTTAAAATTTACAGAAATGGGGTGAAGGTTCTTAAAATCGACAAACTAATGGGGCGAACGTCTTAAAATTAGAAAAGCAATGGGGTTAAACATGAGGGAGAAAAGAGTAGAGAAAAAAATCCCTCTAGTGGAAATCTCCCTTTAAAGTGGGAAACTTAGTGATGTTTTCATCCAGGTTAAGGAGAGATGGGTTATTTTTCTGGCATTCCTTCTCCCTCGTGATTAATCACATTAGTTTTGAGATTTAAAGATGGTTGCCCCATTAGTTTGGCGATTTTAAGACCGTTCACCCCATTTCTTTGAATTTGATGACTTTCAATGTAATTTTCTTCCTGACGAACGATATTTACCCTGTAACTAAGAGGAATCGTTCGGCCTTCGGCCGGTAAAAGTTTCTATCGAAAAATTTACATATTTATCTTGGAGTCTTCGGAGGGTGTTTGATAGAAGCCTAAACTAAAACAAAATATTAAATACATAAATTAACAAATATATACCCCCCCCCCCCACCTCCCTTAAGGGGGGTGATCTGCTTTTTGTCTTTCTCTTTCTCTGGCTTGTATCCATTCGGCCCCATTCAACCCACTATTTTAAGACGTTTATCCCCATCTAGGTGTCTATTTCTTCCTGGCGAGCGATAGCGAGCCAGCATTATATGATTAAATACGGCTTCGCCGGAGAAATTTTTCTATCTAAAAATTTAGCCTGCTGTCAAACAAAAATAAAAAATATGCTGGCTCGCTACCGCTCGCCAGTAAAAAATTTACACCTGTCTGGGGATAAACTTCTTAAAACAGTAGGCTGAATGGGGCCAAATGGATACCAGCCAGAGAAAGATAGAAAAGGACATAACAAAAACCCAGGTCACCTGGGTCACACAGGTCACCCCCCTTAAAGCAAATTGACTATATATTAGGATATGCTAGATTTGGGGAGCAGGGAATGAAAGAAATGGTCAAATATATATAATGATCGCACCAAAAGGCTATGGAAAAAAAAAAATCTACTTTAGTGCCCCAAATCAGCGAATTTGTGAATTGTGGATAGTTTAGGCGGATTAGGAAGTGATCTCAAGTGGATTAGTTAAGCTTTCGATGTATTCTGGTGGACTAAACTCTTTCACGACCATATGACGCAGAGGTTGCCAGATTAGCAATAGTTCTCTTATAATTACCTCTCCAAAATTAGTTTTCTGCCCACAGCTAACTCAAAGACAACTGCAGAGGTTGAAGTAACTACACTAAAGGTTTCTAAATACCCCTGATGGTAACAAAGGCTTTGAAGTATCCCTAATAGGCTCAAAATCGCGTCAAGAACGTGAGAGGGTTATAACGGGGCTACACATGAGGGAGAAGCGGGTCCAGAAAAAACAAATTCCTTTCCCTCTTAACCCTATTAGGTGCAGGGCTGGCCAATTTAGAGCCTCCCAGTTTTATTCCTTTAGCTTGGAGATTTTAAGAAGTTTCAATGCATTAGTTTGGCGATTATATGATGCTTCAACCCAATAAGGTGTCGATTTTTCCTGGGCGAGCGAAAGCGAGCCCGCAATTTGGGAGAAACCGGCCTTTGGCCGGGAAATTTTTCTACCGAAAAATTTACACATTTAACTTGAAGGGGGTTTGGGGAAGTTTTTTTTAGTTTGAATTGAGTTTGGCGAGGCGTTTTTCAAAGTCTAGCGGGTAAACTAAAAACACTGTTCGAAAATTGTTAAAACAAATAGAAACTTCAATAATAATGAAACCAAATACCATAACCCCCGAGACGTTGCACCAGATAGTGTTAAACCCTATCCGTATACCGGGATGTAGCCGTTTTAAATATGCCTACTATAATGATTTAACCTTTAACTGTATTGATGGTGTAATGGTTAGTGTTTAACCCTCCAGCCCCGGGGGCTATAGCTTACGACTGTACTGCTGTACCGGGGGTTTTGAGGATTTTTTACCTATGTTAACTACTCTGTAAATGAATGAATATTGCATGTAATGTTGTGAATAAAAAAAAATAATGTTCCACAAACCTTCCTCTGTCGAATGGCGTTGAGTAGAGGTCTCTAGCCCCTCTGGTTGCATAATGGTGAGCGCGGAAAGAAGAGTGCTTTTTTATGCGGGAATTTCCTCACGCGTCCGAAAGCGTCGGCCCGCCCTGGCTAAGACGCACCTAGCCGCTCGCCGCGCCAAAGTATTTATCTCCCTTAGACGATTTTAGTGTTTGATATTGAGAATGTGATGTTTATTTGATATTTTCTAGTTATTTTGAGGCCAATTATATAAAATATGTTTATTAGGGTATCAATTTCACTGATATTGGTAATTTTCACTCGATACCGTACATTTTATTAGTAATTGAGGTATGTTATTGTTGTATTAGGCACTGATCATTCGTTATCACAGGTGTTTATTATACTTTGGCCATCAAATATTAGGTCTTGTGTCGCTTTCACTTTGACAAATATGCTTTAGAGTGTCACTGTCACTGATAATGCTCATTTTCACTCGATACCGTACATTTTATTAGTAATTGAGGTAGGTTATTGTTGTATTAGGCACTGATTATTCGTTATCACAGGTGTTTATTATACTTTGGCCATCAAATCTTAGGTCTTGTGTCACTTTCACTTTGACAAATGTGCTTTAGAGTGTCACTGTCACTGATAATGCTCATTTTCACTAGATACCGTACATTTTATTAGTAATTGAGGTAGGTTATTGTTGTATTAGGCACTGATTATTCATTATCACAGGTGTTTATTATACTTTGGCCATCAAATCTTAGGTCTTGTGTCACTTTCACTTAGTTATATGATTTGTAAACGTTTTATATACAATTTATTGTCTTTTTTTCACTGATTGATATATTTCTATAGGTTCTAATCATATGAATGTCACTTGGTATATACATATGTGTCACTTTCACATATTATTATGGTGGAATTGTATTTGTATCAATTTTCTCATAATACTTGACTTTTTTATTATAATACATTGGTTTTCTTCCACTTTTTGCCTATATATAATTATAGTGTACATATTGTCATTTTATTTGGCAATTTCAGTATGATTATTAGAACTCCTGCTTGGTGTGGTAAGCAGCGAAGCACCCTACAGCACAGAGTGCCACCTTGCACTCCACACACTCCGTGGTTGACTTTTTACCTGGGTGCGGCCTCACCCTGCTGTGGTAGCAGACATGGCACCGCTTCTGATTTGTTCTTCCTGCTGCATTCTGAGGAAAGAAACCAAGCTGGTGCCTAAGCAGGTATGGAGCAGACTGCAAGCGGTCGATAACGGCGGGCCCAGGATGTGCCACTGCCCTCTGTGGCGTAGCATACTTCTCCAGGAGCCCCGTCAACACCTGCTTTTGGAACCTCCGCAGGCTATTGAACTTCAGGGGTGGGTTCTCATTCCGAAGCCTGTATATATTATAGGCATTCAGAATTGACATGTCCACCATATGCAGAAAGAACTTTTTGTACCATCTGCACGAGGTACGCAGGCAGTCAATGAAGCCTATCTGCATGTCGGACTTGTCCACCAGCCTCATGTTGACGTTGTAGTCCAGGACAGTATCGGGCTTGGTCACCCTGGCCTGGGTGCGGCGATCCACCTTGCCAGTCTCCACCATTTCCCCCTTGTGGATGGTGGTCAGGAGGTTGACCTTCCGCTGGTCGTGCCAGTGGATAGCCAGAATGGGCCCCGAATTCTTCCTGAAGACATCACCTTTTTTGGTCTTTGCAGGGAAAGTTGGCATGCCCTTCCTTTTCCCTCGTACTGTGCCTACAGTCCCCGTCTTGCGCTCATGCAGGTACTGTGAGAGAGTGGGGGACGTGTAATAGTTGTCCGTGTAGAGGACGTGATTCTTATGGAAGTAGCGGTCCATCATGGCTTGCACCACTGCTCCGCCAAAGCCAATGAGGGGGTCCACAAGCACGTCCCCTTCCTATCCGCTGTAGACCAGGAAGTCCAGGACATAGCCAGTTTGGCAGTCGCACAGCACAAAGAATTTTATGCCAAAGCGATGTCTTTTGGAGGGGATGTACTGCCGGAAGCTGAGTTTTCCCCGGAACAGCACAAGAGACTCGTCAATGACGACCTTGCGGAAGGGCTTGAAGTAGGAGGTGAAGCGGTCTCGCATCATCTCGTACAACGTCCTAATCTTCCACAGCTTGTCTGGGCGGTGGACGTCGGTGTTGGTGACAAGATGGAGCGCTGCGAGGATATCAAGGTACCGGTCGCGAGCCATATATTTCCCGAAGGCAGGGGTTGAAATCAGATCATTGGTGATCCAATAGTCAGGCAACCTATGCTTCCTGACATGAGGCATTAGCATGGTGAGTGCCAGGAACACCATGAATTCTTTGAGTCACTGGGGTCCACTTCCTCATATGGCCCGGTCACCTTGCCCAAAAAGTGTACCTGGAATTGGTGCTGCTTGTTTCTCTTTGACAACATAGCCTACCACCTCCTCATCAAAGAATGCCTCAAATAGTTCGTGTGGTGGAGCATTGGGGCCTGCAGGAAAATTGGGGGTAATGCCTGAACCCTCCAGTGCCTCATAAAAAGCTGGCACATCAGGGTTGTATACATCCCCATCAACTATGTCTTGCCACTGAAAAACTTAGAATGGGTCTTGTCTACGCTGACGAGGAGCTCCAACTGGTAGCCCAGTACGCCCACGGCCAACTCGGGAGGCGCGCGCCCTAGGGCGGCGGCGAGGGCGTCGGTCAGGGCGGCGGCCAGGGCGGCGGGCAGAAAGACGGGCAGCACGAAGCCGGGCCAAGCGGGTGGGTCGAGGGTCGTCTATGTCCATATAGTCATAGTCATCGTCAGAGTGGTCATCTTGCCCTGACGGTGGACCTATGTAATCATGGCCAGAGTCTTCAGAGCGGTGCCCTTCATCATCAGTGGCCCCCACATAATCTGGCGGGGAACCAGTGATGCGTGGGCAGCGTGCGGGTGGGCGAGGTGGGGAAGGAGTGACAGGTGAGGCTGTGTCCTCCCGAGGTCCCGGGCTCCTTGGCCTGCGACGAGTCACAGAAAGCAATGATTCACATTCACTAGGCCCAGGTATTGGTGATGCGAGCTCAAATACTTCTGCAGGAAGACATGTTGAAGGCGGGAGAGGTGGGGAGGACCGTGGGGAAAGTTGCGGGGACGTATGGCTGGGGCCGGCAGGGGTGGACGCCGCCGCGGGAGCCTCGAACAAAACTCTTACTTTTCTTCATTTTCTTAGTATATTTTCTACCTTTCCCCTTTTCGGCAGCAGTATGTCTCCTGTCGGGGGACCTAGGAGGCAAATAGGCCGAAAGTGGGGGGTCCTCAACCCTTGGCAATGGTGGGGGTGGTGGGGAAGAATGCGGGGCATCCGGGTCATCTTGGGTGGCGTGGGTAGATAAGGGAGACAATGGCGGTCGAGAAGGGTCACCACGCTGACCCTCACTCACAGCCTCATCCTCACCAAGTATTTTAGCTTGTTCCCTAGCTGCCGCGGCCGCCTTTTCAAGTATTTTTAACTTGTAGAAATGGAGCTTGAAAGGCGATTTACCTGGGGAAGGGCTTGGAGTCGTGTCACTTATGCGAAATTTGGTGAGTGACCTTGAACTCTCCCACTCACTCACTCTCGCAAGTTCACTTTCTTTAGGTAAACCAGCTCCCTCAACAACTGGTACATCACCTTCATCACTCTCATCACTCTCAAATTCTTTCGCAAATCCCCGGAATTGTTCTTTATCACTCTCATGGCCATAATCACTCGACTTATAATTACTAGAGTGGTCACTCACTTCTTCATCAATCTTATGCTTGGCATCAGCTTTCTCATAAAGTCTCAAAGTCGTCTCAATACCTCCGGGAGATAACACATTTAAGCGATGGCGTCGGGGTAAGGCACGACGCACTATCAAGGGCGTCGTAGGAAGCACGATGTCGGACACGGCGGAATCACTATTTGGTGTACTGTCCATGATGGCGTCGCGCTAGATACTGTTGTTGTGGCGTCGTTGACGCCGGGTGGCGCCACCTACCGCCCCATCATCACAAAATGTGCGCGCGGCTTTCGAAAATCAAGCACGAAAGCAAAGGGCGTACATGAGGCCATCCGGGTTGCGCGGGCCGAGTATGTTATGGGCGTATATGAGGTCATCCGGGTTGGAGGGGTTAAGATCCGTATGTGGTGACCCAGGTTCGAATCCCGGGTGGAGCACATGCTTTCGTTAATTACATTGGGTGGTGTTTGTTGAGTGAAATGAATGAATTAGATTATTAGACAATTTAACCCCTTTCTGTACCCTCGACGTCTATTTAATTATATTCTAGCTATATTTAGAAAATGTTGTGCAGTGTAAGGGGGTAGTGCTTGGTTTTTTGGTCTATATATATTTTTTTTTTCCTCGCTAGATCTCAATCAAGCCTAGACCCCCTTTCAAGATAAATTTGTACATTTTTCGGTAGAAAAATGTCCTGGCCTAAGGCCGGTTCCTTCTAAAATTAGAGGCTCGCTTTCGCTTGCCAGGAAAAAATAGACACCTAAAGGACACTAAAGGTCTTCATATTGACAACAAAATGAGGCGAAAAGTCTCAAAATCGCCAAACTAACGGAACGAACGTGTTAAAATTAATGTGCTAAACATGAGGGAGAAGGGGGTCCAGAGAAAGCGAGTACTACCCCCCTTAAGAAGGGTCTGTGGTAGTAAAATGGGTTAAGTGAGATAGTTTGGAAGCTTGTTAATTGCTGGAGGCACTTTTTAAACTGAATAAAAGTCTAATAGTTGCCAGAATAAAACGAAAGCCAGTCACCGGTACAGAAGGGGCTAATATGGGTATTAAGTGACACCCCGTTCTTAACATTAATCATCAATTACAAACCCCAATGTACTTAAATAAACTAATGAAAGCATATGGTCCTCCCGGGATTCAAACTCGGGACACCACACCCAGAACATAAGTACCTACACCATTACACCCAACAATAGTCATTAGACAATTTTAAGAAGTTTAGTAAGGATCTGTTGGCATCGGGGTGGGAGTATCCTAGGTTCGAATCCTTGAAGTACCACACAGTTTCATGGATTTCATTAAGTTTATTTGCAAGTAAATTGGTGGGTTGGTGATATGAAAGTATATAGTAATTGGATTGCTAGAGGCCCTTAACCTAACAAGTGCGCATGGGGGTAATTGAAAACGTCCCCCTGTGCTGACGTATTTGAGGTGTTTCCGTCACTAAAATATTCATTGTACCATTAATAACATTAATAATTATCCATATGCGCCTATTATGGGTTGATTATAAAGGTATTAACCTGAAACAACAATAAAACGAGTGAAAACAGCGTTTGGATGGTCAAAATCGGAGATATAGCCCGCGAGTTGTATAATGTATGGGCGATGCAAACTGCTTTCCCGCCAATTTCCCCCAAGGCCACTGAGACACAGTCGATCGATACTCTCTCTCTCTCTCTCTTGCACTCGCTTGCCATCAGTGATGACAACACCCTGCTTGCAACTCGCTAATGTTAGCACGAAAATATACCTCAGAATAAGGGAATAATAGGGAAAATAGGTGATAACTGAAGGAGAGGAGGAAATTGGGGAAGGAGGGGAGGTAGAGGACTGAGATTTTGCATGGCCCAGGGGCCAAAAAAAAAAAATAAAAATAAAAAAATAAAAATAAAAAAAAAAAATTTTCGATGTCAAAAGTTGATTTTTTATTTTACTTACTCTCAAGAGTCTTCCCGCAGTCCGCCGGGGGAACTCTTAAGAGTCTCCCGGCAGTTCCCGGGTTAAGGGCAGACTAACCACTTTTCTGGACCCCCTTCCTGATGTTTAGCCCCACTAGTTTTGAGATTTTAAGACGTTGGTTCCATTAGTTTAGGGATTTTATAATCTTTCACCCCATTTCTTTGTCAATATTAGGAACCTTCGTGCCATTTAGGTGTATATTTTTTCCTGGCGAGCGATAGCGAGCCTGTAATTTTAACCATTTCAGACTCCTATGATGCAGAGGTTGCCAGATTAGCAATAATAAATAGTTCTCTCACTCTTATAATTACCTCTCCAAAATTAGTTTGCTGCCCACAGCTAACTCAAAGACAACTGCAGAGGTTGAAGTAACTAAACTAAAGGTTTCTAAATACCCCTGATGGTAACAAAGGCTTTAAAGTATCCATAATAGGCTCAAAATCGCATCATATGTCTGAGAGGGTTAAGAGGAATCGGCCTTTGGCCTGGAAATTTTTCTACCGAAAAATTTACAAATCTATTTTGAAGGGGGGTCTAGGGTTTTTTTTCTAAGTTTGATGGAGGTCCAGGGAGGAAACTAAACAAATATATGAATAAATTAATTAATAGAGCAAACAAACAGCCACTGTCCGCATTAGCTGAATAAAATCGCATAATGGTGGCCGGAATATAATTAAATAAGCTAGACTACTGAGATGGTTAAGTTAAAAGTAAATTAATAGCCTTAACTTCTCCTGTACCGGCGACGTCTATTTAATTATATTCTAGCTATATCTAAAAGATTGTGTGCAGCTTAAAAAGGATCTATGGTAGCTAAAAGGATTAATAGATATTTAGTAGCCGTTTAATGGTTAGAGGTCGTTCCTAAACTGAATAAAAGTCTAATAGTATCCAAAATAGTCGTTGGTACATACAAAAGGGTTAATACGGAATTATATGCTAAAATTGATTTGGTTCATTATCACCAATTAACTTTCAAATCTACCTAATTAATGACATTTATGAAACTAATGATTACATGTGGTACTCAAAGGATTCGAACCTAGGATACTCACACAGAAATTCAGTGCACTAACCATAGAGGAAATTTAATTTAAGTTGGTTTGACTCTAATTTGTTCTGTGGTTTAACTATTACTCTCTCATATAATACTTAATTAGGAATTATAAACTAAAATTTATTAGTTTCCTATTTTATGAATAATTTAATTAAGTAACACCCCGTTCTTAACATTAAATCATCAATTACAAACCCCAATGAACTTTAATAAACTAATGAAAGAATATGGTCCTCCCGGGATTCGAACTCGGGACACCACACCCAGAACATAAGCCTCTAAACCATTATTACACCACAAACAGAGTTAAAGGTTGAATAACAGATTTGAAAAGTATTGATAGGTCTATGAATCCCTTCGGTACCGGTGACTTCTTTTTAATAGTCTAGTTATATTTAGATTATTTTGTGCAGTTTAAGAAGGATCTGTGGTAGTACAAATGGTTGAGAGATCGTTCGAAGCATGTCTATTGCTGGAGGTTCAATTTTTAAAATTAATAAAATAATCTAATGGCGGGAATGAAGTTAAAAGCCTTGGACAGTTACAGAAAATAGTAGCTAAATATTTGTTCTTTTCTTTACAGATTTGTTCTTGGGGTGATGAACCTAGAAGACTACATTGGTTGAAGAATTCGGCATGCATCATACACCCTGACTTGTTGAAGTTGAAGAATTCATCATATACCCTGACTTGTGGAGGGCTGAAATCTGAGGGTCAATACAGGACTGCATTACCACGGGACTTGAGGAATAGGGACCGCACTAGGACAGAAAGACTCGCGGAACTCGATGGAGAGGTGAGGGAACAACTCTCAGAACCACCACCAACTAACAAACCAACCACCAACCAATAACTCCCAGCAGACTGACAAAGCGAGGCAATAATAGAGACTAGGATGAGTGAACCAAACCTTCTCACAAGGGCTGATGGTCAGGAGTGCTTTGACGGAAGAATTGAAGCCAACGAGAGGAACTCCAAAATAGGCTGCAGTGTTCTCGGGCTAATAGCCAAACACCACTGAGACACTATCCTGGCTGGCGTCATGATAGAAGATGGGAAGCCGACTTGGATGGAATAACGAGCAAGCAAAACTGGTCGAGGGCGAGAGCAAGCAAAACTGGTCGAGGGCGAGAGCAAGCAAAACTGGTCGAGGGCGAGAGCAAGCAAAACTGGTCGAGGGCAAGTAAAACTGGTCGAGGGCAAGCAAAACTGGTCGAGAGCAAGCAATACTGGTCGAGAGCAAGCAAAACTGGTAGAGAGCGAGCAAAACTGGTCGAGAGCGAGCAAAACTGGTCGAGGGCGAGCAAAACTGGTAGAGGGCGAGCAAAACTGGTCGAGGGCGAGAGGAGAGCGAGCAAAACTGGTCGAGGGCGAGAGGAGAGCGAGCAAAACTGGTCGAGGGCGAGAGGAGAGCGAGCAAAACTGGTCGAGGGCGAGAGGAGAGCGAGCAAAACTGGTCGAGGGCGAGAGGAGAGCGAGCAAAACTGGTCGAGGGCGAGAGGAGAGCGAGCAAAACTGGTCGAGGGCGAGAGGAGAGCGAGCAAAACTGGTCGAGGGCGAGAGGAGAGCGAGCAAAACTGGTCGAGGGCGAGAGGAGAGCGAGCAAAACTGGTCGAGGGCGAGAGGAGAGCGAGCAAAACTGGTCGAGGGCGAGAGGAGAGCGAGCAAAACTGGTCGAGGGCGAGAGGAGAGCGAGCAAAACTGGTCGAGGGCGAGAGGAGAGCGAGCAAAACTGGTCGAGGGCGAGAGGAGAGCGAGCAAAACTGGTCGAGGGCGAGAGGAGAGCGAGCAAAACTGGTCGAGGGCGAGAGGAGAGCGAGCAAAACTGGTCGAGGGCGAGAGGAGAGCGAGCAAAACTGGTCGAGGGCGAGAGGAGAGCGAGCAAAACTGGTCGAGGGCGAGAGGAGAGCGAGCAAAACTGGTCGAGGGCGAGAGGAGAGCGAGCAAAACTGGTCGAGGGCGAGAGGAGAGCGAGCAAAACTGGTCGAGGGCGAGAGGAGAGCGAGCAAAACTGGTCGAGGGCGAGAGGAGAGCGAGCAAAACTGGTCGAGGGCGAGAGGAGAGCGAGCAAAACTGGTCGAGGGCGAGAGGAGAGCGAGCAAAACTGGTCGAGGGCGAGAGGAGAGCGAGCAAAACTGGTCGAGGGCGAGAGGAGAGCGAGCAAAACTGGTCGAGGGCGAGAGGAGAGCGAGCAAAACTGGTCGAGGGCGAGAGGAGAGCGAGCAAAACTGGTCGAGGGCGAGAGGAGAGCGAGCAAAACTGGTCGAGGGCGAGAGGAGAGCGAGCAAAACTGGTCGAGGGCGAGAGGAGAGCGAGCAAAACTGGTCGAGGGCGAGAGGAGAGCGAGCAAAACTGGTCGAGGGCGAGAGGAGAGCGAGCAAAACTGGTCGAGGGCGAGAGGAGAGCGAGCAAAACTGGTCGAGGGCGAGAGGAGAGCGAGCAAAAGTGGTCGAGGGCGAGAGGAGAGCGAGCAAAAGTGGTCGAGGGCGAGAGGAGAGCGAGCAAAAGTGGTCGAGGGCGAGAGGAGAGCGAGCAAAAGTGGTCGAGGGCGAGAGGAGAGCGAGCAAAAGTGGTCGAGGGCGAGAGGAGAGCGAGCAAAAGTGGTCGAGGGCGAGAGGAGAGCGAGCAAAAGTGGTCGAGGGCGAGAGGAGAGCGAGCAAAAGTGGTCGAGGGCGAGAGGAGAGCGAGCAAAAGTGGTCGAGGGCGAGAGGAGAGCGAGCAAAAGTGGTCGAGGGCGAGAGGAGAGCGAGCAAAAGTGGTCGAGGGCGAGAGGAGAGCGAGCAAAAGTGGTCGAGGGCGAGAGGAGAGCGAGCAAAAGTGGTCGAGGGCGAGAGGAGAGCGAGCAAAAGTGGTCGAGGGCGAGAGGAGAGCGAGCAAAAGTGGTCGAGGGCGAGAGGAGAGCGAGCAAAAGTGGTCGAGGGCGAGAGGAGAGCGAGCAAAAGTGGTCGAGGGCGAGAGGAGAGCGAGCAAAAGTGGTCGAGGGCGAGAGGAGAGCGAGCAAAAGTGGTCGAGGGCGAGAGGAGAGCGAGCAAAAGTGGTCGAGGGCGAGAGGAGAGCGAGCAAAAGTGGTCGAGGGCGAGAGGAGAGCGAGCAAAAGTGGTCGAGGGCGAGAGGAGAGCGAGCAAAACTGGTCGAGGGCGAGAGGAGAGCGAGCAAAACTGGTCGAGGGCGAGAGGAGAGCGAGCAAAACTGGTCGAGGGCGAGAGGAGAGCGAGCAAAACTGGTCGAGGGCGAGAGGAGAGCGAGCAAAACTGGTCGAGGGCGAGAGGAGAGCGAGCAAAACTGGTCGAGGGCGAGAGGAGAGCGAGCAAAACTGGTCGAGGGCGAGAGGAGAGCGAGCAAAACTGGTCGAGGGCGAGAGGAGAGCGAGCAAAACTGGTCGAGGGCGAGAGGAGAGCGAGCAAAACTGGTCGAGGGCGAGAGGAGAGCGAGCAAAACTGGTCGAGGGCGAGAGGAGAGCGAGCAAAACTGGTCGAGGGCGAGAGGAGAGCGAGCAAAACTGGTCGAGGGCGAGAGGAGAGCGAGCAAAACTGGTCGAGGGCGAGAGGAGAGCGAGCAAAACTGGTCGAGGGCGAGAGGAGAGCGAGCAAAACTGGTCGAGGGCGAGAGGAGAGCGAGCAAAACTGGTCGAGGGCGAGAGGAGAGCGAGCAAAACTGGTCGAGGGCGAGAGGAGAGCGAGCAAAACTGGTCGAGGGCGAGAGGAGAGCGAGCAAAACTGGTCGAGGGCGAGAGGAGAGCGAGCAAAACTGGTCGAGGGCGAGAGGAGAGCGAGCAAAACTGGTCGAGGGCGAGAGGAGAGCGAGCAAAACTGGTCGAGGGCGAGAGGAGAGCGAGCAAAACTGGTCGAGGGCGAGAGGAGAGCGAGCAAAACTGGTCGAGGGCGAGAGGAGAGCGAGCAAAACTGGTCGAGGGCGAGAGGAGAGCGAGCAAAACTGGTCGAGGGCGAGAGGAGAGCGAGCAAAACTGGTCGAGGGCGAGAGGAGAGCGAGCAAAACTGGTCGAGGGCGAGAGGAGAGCGAGCAAAACTGGTCGAGGGCGAGAGGAGAGCGAGCAAAACTGGTCGAGGGCGAGAGGAGAGCGAGCAAAACTGGTCGAGGGCGAGAGGAGAGCGAGCAAAACTGGTCGAGGGCGAGAGGAGAGCGAGCAAAACTGGTCGAGGGCGAGAGGAGAGCGAGCAAAACTGGTCGAGGGCGAGAGGAGAGCGAGCAAAACTGGTCGAGGGCGAGAGGAGAGCGAGCAAAACTGGTCGAGGGCGAGAGGAGAGCGAGCAAAACTGGTCGAGGGCGAGAGGAGAGCGAGCAAAACTGGTCGAGGGCGAGAGGAGAGCGAGCAAAACTGGTCGAGGGCGAGAGGAGAGCGAGCAAAACTGGTCGAGGGCGAGAGGAGAGCGAGCAAAACTGGTCGAGGGCGAGAGGAGAGCGAGCAAAACTGGTCGAGGGCGAGAGGAGAGCGAGCAAAACTGGTCGAGGGCGAGAGGAGAGCGAGCAAAACTGGTCGAGGGCGAGAGGAGAGCGAGCAAAACTGGTCGAGGGCGAGAGGAGAGCGAGCAAAACTGGTCGAGGGCGAGAGGAGAGCGAGCAAAACTGGTCGAGGGCGAGAGGAGAGCGAGCAAAACTGGTCGAGGGCGAGAGGAGAGCGAGCAAAACTGGTCGAGGGCGAGAGGAGAGCGAGCAAAACTGGTCGAGGGCGAGAGGAGAGCGAGCAAAACTGGTCGAGGGCGAGAGGAGAGCGAGCAAAACTGGTCGAGGGCGAGAGGAGAGCGAGCAAAACTGGTCGAGGGCGAGAGGAGAGCGAGCAAAACTGGTCGAGGGCGAGAGGAGAGCGAGCAAAACTGGTCGAGGGCGAGAGGAGAGCGAGCAAAACTGGTCGAGGGCGAGAGGAGAGCGAGCAAAACTGGTCGAGGGCGAGAGGAGAGCGAGCAAAACTGGTCGAGGGCGAGAGGAGAGCGAGCAAAACTGGTCGAGGGCGAGAGGAGAGCGAGCAAAACTGGTCGAGGGCGAGAGGAGAGCGAGCAAAACTGGTCGAGGGCGAGAGGAGAGCGAGCAAAACTGGTCGAGGGCGAGAGGAGAGCGAGCAAAACTGGTCGAGGGCGAGAGGAGAGCGAGCAAAACTGGTCGAGGGCGAGAGGAGAGCGAGCAAAACTGGTCGAGGGCGAGAGGAGAGCGAGCAAAACTGGTCGAGGGCGAGAGGAGAGCGAGCAAAACTGGTCGAGGGCGAGAGGAGAGCGAGCAAAACTGGTCGAGGGCGAGAGGAGAGCGAGCAAAACTGGTCGAGGGCGAGAGGAGAGCGAGCAAACTGGTCGAGGGCGAGAGGAGAGCGAGCAAAACTGGTCGAGGGCGAGAGGAGAGCGAGCAAAACTGGTCGAGGGCGAGAGGAGAGCGAGCAAAACTGGTCGAGGGCGAGAGGATGAAGAGCGAGCAAAACTGGTCGAGGGCGAGAGGAGAGCGAGCAAAACTGGTCGAGGGCGAGAGGAGAGCGAGCAAAACTGGTCGAGGGCGAGAGGAGAGCGAGCAAAACTGGTCGAGGGCGAGAGGAGAGCGAGCAAAACTGGTCGAGGGCGAGAGGAGAGCGAGCAAAAACTGGTCGAGGGCGAGAGGAGAGCGAGCAAAACTGGTCGAGGGCGAGAGGAGAGCGAGCAAAACTGGTCGAGGGCGAGAGGAGAGCGAGCAAAACTGGTCGAGGGCGAGAGGAGAGCGAGCAAAACTGGTCGAGGGCGAGAGGAGAGCGAGCAAAACTGGTCGAGGGCGAGAGGCGAGAGCGAGCAAAACTGGTCGAGGCGAGAGGAGAGCGAGCAAAACTGGTCGAGGGCGAGAGGAGAGCGAGCAAAACTGGTCGAGGGCGAGAGGAGAGCGAGCAAAACTGGTCGAGGGCGAGAGGAGAGCGAGCAAAACTGGTCGAGGGCGAGAGGAGAGCGAGCAAAACTGGTCGAGGGCGAGAGGAGAGCGAGCAAAACTGGTCGAGGGCGAGAGGAGAGCGAGCAAAACTGGTCGAGGGCGAGAGGAGAGCGAGCAAAACTGGTCGAGGGCGAGAGGAGAGCGAGCAAAACTGGTCGAGGGCGAGAGGAGAGCGAGCAAAACTGGTCGAGGGCGAGAGGAGAGCGAGCAAAACTGGTCGAGGGCGAGAGGAGAGCGAGCAAAACTGGTCGAGGGCGAGAGGAGAGCGAGCAAAACTGGTCGAGGGCGAGAGGAGAGCGAGCAAAACTGGTCGAGGGCGAGAGGAGAGCGAGCAAACTGGTCGAGGGCGAGAGGGACGAGCGAGCAAAACTGGTCGAGGGCGAGAGGAGAGCGAGCAAAACTGGTCGAGGGCGAGAGGAGAGCGAGCAAAAACTGGTCGAGGGCGAGAGGAGAGCGAGCAAAACTGGTCGAGGGCGAGAGGAGAGCGAGCAAAACTGGTCGAGGGCGAGAGGAGAGCGAGCAAAACTGGTCGAGGGCGAGAGGAGAGCGAGCAAAACTGGTCGAGGGCGAGAGGAGAGCGAGCAAAACTGGTCGAGGGCGAGAGGAGAGCGAGCAAAACTGGTCGAGGGCGAGAGGAGAGCGAGCAAAACTGGTCGAGGGCGAGAGGAGAGCGAGCAAACTGGTCGAGGGCGAGAGGAGAGCGAGCAAAACTGGTCGAGGGCGAGAGGAGAGCGAGCAAAACTGGTCGAGGGCGACGAGCGAGAGCGAGCAAAACTGGTCGAGGCGAGAGGAGAGCGAGCAAAACTGGTCGAGGGCGAGAGGAGAGCGAGCAAAACTGGTCGAGGGCGAGAGGAGAGCGAGCAAAACTGGTCGAGGGCGAGAGGAGAGCGAGCAAAACTGGTCGAGGGCGAGAGGAGAGCGAGCAAAACTGGTCGAGGGCGAGAGGAGAGCGAGCAAAACTGGTCGAGGGCGAGAGGAGAGCGAGCAAAACTGGTCGAGGGCGAGAGGAGAGCGAGCAAAACTGGTCGAGGGCGAGAGGAGAGCGAGCAAAACTGGTCGAGGGCGAGAGGAGAGCGAGCAAAACTGGTCGAGGGCGAGAGGAGAGCGAGCAAAACTGGTCGAGGGCGAGAGGAGAGCGAGCAAAACTGGTCGAGGGCGAGAGGAGAGCGAGCAAAACTGGTCGAGGGCGAGAGGAGAGCGAGCAAAACTGGTCGAGGGCGAGAGGAGAGCGAGCAAAACTGGTCGAGGGGCGAGAGGAGAGCGAGCAAAACTGGTCGAGGGCGAGAGGAGAGCGAGCAAAACTGGTCGAGGGCGGAGAGGAGAGCGAGCAAAACTGGTCGAGGGCGAGAGGAGAGCGAGCAAAACTGGTCGAGGGCGAGAGGAGAGCGAGCAAAACTGGTCGAGGGGCGAGAGGAGAGCGAGCAAAACTGGTCCGAGGGCGAGAGGAGAGCGAGCAAAACTGGTCGAGGGCGAGAGGAGAGCGAGCAAAACTGGTCGAGGGCGAGAGGAGAGCGAGCAAAACTGGTCGAGGGGCGAGAGGAGAGCGAGCAAAACTGGTCGAGGGCGAGAGGAGAGCGAGCAAAACTGGTCGAGGGGCGAGAGGAGAGCGAGCAAAACTGGTCGAGGGCGAGAGGAGAGCGAGCAAAACTGGTCGAGGGCGAGAGGAGAGCGAGCAAAACTGGTCGAGGGCGAGAGGAAGAGCGAGCAAAAACTGGTCGAGGGCGAGAGGAGAGCGAGCAAAACTGGTCGAGGGCGAGAGGAGAGCGAGCAAAACTGGTCGAGGGCGAGAGGAGAGCGAGCAAAACTGGTCGAGGGCGAGAGGAGAGCGAGCAAAACTGGTCGAGGGCGAGAGGAGAGCGAGCAAAACTGGTCGAGGGCGAGAGGAGAGCGAGCAAAACTGGTCGAGGGCGAGAGGGAGAGCGAGCAAAACTGTCGAGGGCGAGAGGAGAGCGAGCAAAACTGGTCGAGGGCGAGAGGAGAGCGAGCAAAACTGGTCGAGGGCGAGAGGAGAGCGAGCAAAACTGGTCGAGGGCGAGAGGAGAGCGAGCAAAACTGGTCGAGGGCGAGAGGAGAGCGAGCAAAAACTGGTCGAGGGCGAGAGGAGAGCGAGCAAAACTGGTCTCGAGGGCGAGAGGAGAGCGAGCAAAAACTGGTCGAGGGCGAGAGGAGAGCGAGCAAAACTGGTCGAGGGCGAGAGTGAGAGCGAGCAAAACTGGTCGAGGGCGAGAGGATGAGCGAGCAAAACTGGTCGAGGGCGAGAGGAGAGCGAGCAAAACTGGTCGAGGGCGAGAGGAGAGCGAGCAAAACCTGGTCGAGGGCGAGAGGAGAGCGAGCAAAACTGGTCGAGGGCGAGAGCTGACGAGCGAGCAAAACTGGTCAGAGGGCGAGAGGAGAGCGAGCAAAACTGGTCGAGGGCGAGAGGAGAGCGAGCAAAACTGGTCACTGGGAGGGGAAGAGGAGAGCGAGCAAAACTGGTCGAGGGCGAGAGGAGAGCGAGCAAAACTGGTCCGAGGGGCGAGAGGAGAGCGAGCAAAACTGGTCGAAGGGCGAGAGGAGAGCGAGCAAAACTGGTCGAGGGCGAGAGGAGAGCGAGCAAAACTGGTCGAGGGCGAGAGAGGAGAGCGAGCAAAACTGGTCGAGGAGCGAGAGGAGAGCGAGCAAAACTGGTCCGAGGGCGAGAGGAGAGCGAGCAAAAACTGGTCTGAGGGCGAGAGGAGAGCGAGCAAAACTGGTCTGAGGGCGAGAGGAGAGCGAGCAAAACTGGTCGAGGGCGAGAGGAGGAGAGCGAGCAAAACTGGTCAGAGGGCGAGAGGAAGAGCGAGCAAAAACTGTCGAGGCGAGAGGAGAGCGAGCAAAAATGTCGAGGCGAGAAGGTGAGAGCGAGCAAAACTGGTCTCGAGGGCGAGAGGAGACGCGAGCAAAAACTGGTCGAGGGCGAGAGGAACGAGCCGAGCAAAACTGGTCCAGAGGCGAGAGGAGAGCGAGCAAAACTGGTCGAGGGCGAGAGGGAACAGAGCGAGCAAACTGGCTCGAGGGCGAGAGAGAGAGCGAGCAAAACTGGTCGAGGCGAGAGGAGAGCGAGCAATGGACGGGCGAGATGAGAGGAGCAAACTGATACATCCTCAAGTATG
>JBAKBP010031332.1:0-24562 GCA_037953745.1 Lithodes maja | reverse complement strand
GACATGACTTATTAGCGCGACTGTAGCACAAACCCACCTGCCTACCCACCTGCCTAGCCTAATGTTTACGTGAAAGGAAAGATTCATTTAAGGCAGCCACCTCGCTTTTTTTCTCTTTCTCTCCCTCTCTCTTTGGCTTGTATCCATTCGGCCCCATTCAGCCTACTGTTTTAAGACGTTTACCCCATCCAGTGTCAATATTTTCCTGGCGAGCGGTAGCGAGCAAGCATAGATATATTTTTGTTTTGACAGCAAGCTAAATTTGTACATTTTTCGATAGAAAAATGCCTCCAGCGAAGCCGGATTTCTCCATACAATGCTGGCTCGCTATCGCTCGCCAAGAAGAAATCAACATCTGGATGGGGATAAACGTCTTAAATCAGTTGGCTGAATGGGGCCGAATGGATACAAGCCAGGGAAAGAGAGAAAAAGGGAGAGAAAGATAAAAAAAAAAAAAAAAAAAAAAAAAAAACGGTGACCCCCCCTTAATTGGGCACACATCTCTAAGGACCCACTTCGCCAGACTACAATATTATTGCCCGTAAAAATTGCCGAAAATGGCGGTCGTGTGAGGTGGGTTTTATCATCCTGGAGGCTGTCTTAAGAGGAGGTATTTAGTTTGTTCCCTAGACCTCCATCAAGCTTAAAATTACACCCCTTGAGTCCCTTTCAAGATAAATTTGTACATTTTCGGTAGAAAAATGTCCCGGCCGAAGGCCGGTTCCTCTTAAATTACAGGCTCGCTATCGCTCGCCAGGATAAAATCGAAACCTGAATTGCACGAAAGGTCTTAATATGGGGTGAAAGTTCTTAAAATCGCTAAACTAATGGGGCAAACGTTTTATAATATCAAAAGCAATGGGGCTAAACATGAGGGAGAAAGGGGTCAAGAAAAAAATCCCTCAAGTGGAGATCTCCCCTTAACCCTTTCAAACTCCAATACGCGTTTCTGTTCTGTTTTCTGGCTACTATTAGACGATTTTATTCAGATTAGGAAGGGTATATGGAAGTCAGAGGGTTGATTGAGATAGTCCATACCCATTTAATACCCACAGATCCTTCCTAAGCTGCATACAATCGTTTAATGATAGCCAAATATACTGCTAAAACGCGTCAGATCTTCAAGGGGTTAATACGGTATCACACGAACGCATTTCCCGTCAATTCTTTACGAGCAATTGTACTCTGTCATGTTTATATCAAAATTCAGCCGCCTATCATAATCTACCTTCAGTCTAGTATCCTGTAAAATCGCTCGTATGACACCTCTTGCTCTTGTGTGGTTTGAGGTTGGGTACACATAGCAGGGAGGATACACAACATACCAGGGAGGGCGTTTACCTTCACGTACATAAATAAATTACCCTCATTATACGCCTTAATGAGGACGGACAAGGGAACATTAATTATGGTCACTGGGTTTGGTCAGGTAAAACACAGGCGCCGGTACAGTCGCGCTAATAAGTCATGTCTCGGCACCTAGTATGTTTTGATCAATAATTGGTATCAGCAATATCTAAGCTTCATTTCTTCATGTCGAGTGAAATATACAAACATGTTCCTACACACTTACCCACTCTATTCAACATCTGACAGACATTAATACAGCACAGAGCAAGCCAAATGTAATGACAGCTGGGACATGACTTATTAGCGCGACCGTACTTTATACATGCATATTAATTTGTATATTTCTCAGTAAAAAATGTCCAAAGATCGTTAATCTACACCATTAATTCGTGTAATCTAACAAGTTAACCCTTTCACGCATTTATGACGCAGAGTTTGCCAGATTAGCAATAAGAAAGAGTTCTCTCACTCTTATAATTACCTCTCCAAAAATAGTTTTCTGCCCACAGCTAACTCAAAGACAACTGCAGAGGTTGAAGTAACTAAACTAAAGGTTTCTAAATACCACTGATGGTAACAAAGGCTTTAAAGTATCCCCAATAGGCTCAACACAGCTAACTCAAAGACAACTGCAGAGGTTGAAGTAACTAAACTAAAGGTTTCTAAATACCCCTGATGGTAACAAAGGCTTTAAAGTATCCCCAATAGGCTCAACACAGCTAACTCAAAGACAACTGCAGAGGTTGAAGTAACTAAACTAAAGGTTTCTAAATACCCCTGATGGTAACAAAGGCTTTAAAGTATCCCCAATAGGCTCAACACAGCTAACTCAAAGACAACTGCAGAGGTTGAAGTAACTAAACTAAAGGTTTCTAAATACCCCTGATGGTAACAAAGGCTTTAAAGTATCCTCAATAGGCTCAACACAACTAACACAAAGACAACTGCAGAGGTTGAAGTAACTAAACTAAAGGTTTCTAAATACCCCTGATGGTAACAAAGGCTTTAAAGTATCCTCAATAGGCTCAACACAGCTAACTCAAAGACAACTGCAGAGGTTGAAGTAACTAAACTAAAGGTTTCTAAATACCCCTGATGGTAACAAAGGCTTTAAAGTATCCCCAATAGGCTCAAAATCGCGTCATATGTCGGAGAGGGTTAAACACATATACACATTTCTTCCGTGGTACATACATAGTCAATCATATATATATATTTCTTACGCGATGCATACATAATACTCTGTGCAACTCTCCAACCCAAGAGTGAAACGTTACTCTCAAACTTTCTTCTACTCAACAGCTGAGCTCTGGAACTCTCTCCCAGAATCAGTCTTTCCCTCTTCCTATGACTTAAATTGCTTCAAACTCCGTGTGTCCAGGCATTTTGGCTCGAACATCCCTTGATTTTGGCCCCGTCACTCTTTCAACTATGGGGGAGGCACTCGCTATAGGCAGTTCTGCCTTTTGCCTCCCTCAATCACATAGAAAAAAAAAATAATAATAATAATAATATATCTAAAAACCTATATTTCCTCCGTACTCCAAACCTAATCAAACAGACTCAATAAAACGCTTAAATACAATTAGCGAGATTATCATAGCAATTAAGTTTTTCTTTAAGTGAATGAGGGCGGGTGGGAGGGAAGTGTACCAATAACTGCAGAGGGTGGGTGTTGATCAGGGGGGAGGGAGGGGGGGGGGGAGGTCAGTCATGGGGGTATGGGGTAGTTGAGGTGAAGTCTTGGGTGATTGTTAGAAGGTAGAGGGAACATAATAATTCCTCCCTTGACCTCCATCAAACTTTAAAAAACTACACTCCCTAGACCCTCCTTCAAGATAAATGTGTACATTTTTCGATAGAAAAATGATAAAAACATTCAACAACAACATTAAGGAGAGATTTTCACTTGAGGGATTTTTTCTGGACCCGTTTCTCCCTCATGTTTAGCCCCATTGCTTTTGAGATTTTAAGACGTTCGCCCTAGTAGTTTTGACATTTTAAGACATTTTGCCCCATTTGTCAATTTTAAGACCTTTCGTGCCATTTTTTTCCTGGCGAGCGATAGCGAGCCTGTAATTTAAGAGCAACCGGCCTCCGGCCGGGACATTTTTCTACCGAAAAATGTACAAATTTATCTTGAAAGGGGGTCTAGGGGGTGTAATTTTAAGCTTGATGGAAACGTAGGGAACAAACTAAAAACCTCCCCTTAAAATAGCCCGCGCAAGTTGCTTGGTTCTGACTCACACCTTCGTACACCAGCACTAATCTACCCATGACCTTTGACCTCCTCCCCCCCCACCCCCTTCACACACAACACCTGATTTCATTACACTACATATCTCCATTCGATACACGGTGTCAAACGAGTTACCTATACTTTTTTTCTTTTTAACCCTCTCCGACATATGACGCGATTTTGAGCCTATTAGGGATACTTTAAAGCCTTTGTTACCATCAGGGGTATTTAGAAACCTTTAGTTTAGTGACTTCAACCTCTGCAGTTGTCTTTGAGTTAGCTGTGTTGAGCCTATTGGGGATACTTTAAAGCCTTTGTTACCATCAGGGGTATTTAGAAACCTTTAGTTTAGTTACTTCAACCTCTGCAGTTGTCTTTGAGTTAGCTGTATTGAGCCTATTGGGGATACTTTAAAGCCTTTGTTATCACCAGGGGTATTTAGAAACCTTTAGTTTAGTTACTTCAACCTCTGCAGTTGTCTTTGAGTTTTTTTTTTTTTTTTTTTTTTTATGTGATTGAGGGAGGCAAAAGGCATAACTGCCTATAGCGAGTGCCTCCCCCATAGTTGAAAGAGTGACAGGGCCAAAATCAAGGGACGTTCGAGCCAAAATGCCTGGACACACGGAGTTTGAAGCAATTTAAGTCATAGGAAGAGGGAAAGACTGATTCTGGGAGAGAGTTCCAGAGCTCAGATGTTGAGTAGAAGAAAGTTTGAGAGTAACGTTTCACTCTTGGGTTGGAGAGTTGCACAGAGTAGGGGTGGGATTGAGTTGCAAGACGGGTACCACGTGCCCTACGTAAAGGAGGTGGTATGCACTGGGATAGCTCTGAGGAACACTGATTATTATAGTAGCGATAGAATAGCGAGAGAGATGCAACATTGCGGCGGAGACAGAGAGATTGCAGAGAGTTGGTGAGTGGACGGGAGTTAATGATACGAAAGGCCTTCCTTTCAACTTTGTCTAGGAGAGCGGTGTGAGAGGAACCTCCCCACACATGTGAACAATACTCAATACAAGGGCGCACTATGCCCCTGTACAGAGCAAGAAGCTGTGCAGGGGAAAAGAACCCCCTAAGGCGGTTGAGCACACCCAGCTTCTGGGAGGCTGCCTTAGCAAGACTGGTAATATGGTCCTTCCAAATGAGAGCAGAAGAAAAAGAGACACCAAGAATATTGAGAGAAGGTGAAGGGTTGATTTTTGTATTGTTGAAGAATAAGGGATAGTCCGCTGGGAGATCCTGACGGGTAGATAGATGGAGAAATTGGGTTTTGGAAGCATTAAAGTTAACAAGGTTTTCTCTGCCCCAATTGGAAATAGTATTTAGATCAGAATTTAAGAGTTCAATTAAGAATTAAGAGAGTTAGCTGTGTTGAGCCTATTGGGGATACTTTAAAGCCTTTGTTACCATCAGGGGTATTTAGAAACCTTTAGTTTAGTTACTTCAACCTCTGCAGTTGTCTTTGAGTTAGCTGTGTTGAGCCTATTGGGGATACTTTAAAGCCTTTGTTACCATCAGGGGTATTTAGAAACCTTTAGTTTAGTTACTTCAACCTCTGCAGTTGTCTTTGAGTTAGCTGTGTTGAGCCTATTGGGGATACTTTAAAGCCTTTGTTACCATCAGGGGTATTTAGAAACCTTTAGTTTAGTTACTTCAACCTCTGCAGTTGTCTTTGAGTTAACTGTGTTGAGCCTATTGGGGATACTTTAAAGCCTTTGTTACCATCAGGGGTATTTAGAAATCTTTAGTTTAGTTACTTCAACCTCTGCAGTTGTCTTTGAGTTAGCTGTGTTGAGCTTATTGGGGATACTTTAAAGCCTTTGTTACCATCAGGGGTATTTAGAAACCTTTAGTTTTGTTACTTCAACCTCTGCAGTTGTCTTTGAGTTAGCTGTGGGCCGAAAACTAATTTTGGAGAGGTAATTATAAGAGTGAGAGAACTCTATTTCTTATTGCTAATCTGGCAACCTCTGCGTCATAAATGCGTGAAAAGGTTAAAATATATTATTGCTAATCTGGCAACCTCTGCGTCATATGAGTCTGAAGGGGTTAAGTCCGGCTGGAAGTATAAGAACAACTCTCTCTCTCTCTCTCTCTCTCTCTCTCTCTCTCTCTCTCTCTCTCTCTCTCTCTCTCTCTCTCTCTCTCTCTCTCTCTCTCTCTCTCTCTCTCTCTCTCTCTCTCTCTCTCTCTCTACATTTCCAAACATTCCCAAGCATCCATCAACTCTGTGAACGAAAAACAAGGTGACATTTCAATTTTCCACGCCCTCCCCCTGAACAAGACGAAGAGAGAGAGAGAGAGAGAGAGAGAGAGAGAGAGAGAGAGAGCGAGAGCGAGAGCGAGAGCGAGAGCGAGAGAGAGAGAGCGAGAGCGAGAGAGAGAGAGAGACACACACACACACATATACACACCCACTAACGGCCATATCCTCAACAGGTATCAAGGTAGCAAATCAATCCACTAAACAAAACACTCCCTGTCTTCCATATTATACAGCATGGAGCCAAAATCAAGGGACGTTAGAGCTAAAATGCCTGGACACACGGAGTTTGAAGCAATTTAAGTAATAGGAGGAGGGAAAGACTGATTCTGGGAGAGAGTTCCAGAGCTCGGCTGTTGAATAGAAGAAAGTCTGAGAATAGCGTTTCACTCTTGGGTTGTAGAGTTGCACAGAGTAGGGTTGGGATTGTGTTGCAAGGCGAGTACTACGTACCCTACGTAGAGGAGGTGGTATACACTGAGAAAGCTCCGAGGAACACTGAGTATTGTAGTAGTGATAGAATAGCGAGAGATGCAACATTGCGGCGAAGAAAGAGAGATTGCAGAGAGTTGGTGAGTGGACGGGAGTTAATGATGCGAAAGGCATTCCTTTCTACTTAGTCTAGGAGAGCGGTGTGAGAGGATCTTCCCCACACATGTGAACAATACTCCTTAGCAAGACTGGTAATATGGTCCTTCAACGTGAGAGCAGAAGAAAAAGAGACACCGAGAGTATTGAGAGAAGATGAAGGATTGATTTTTGTATTGTTGAAGAATAAGAGATAGTCCGCTGGGAGTTCCTTACGGGTAGATAGATGGAGAAATTGGGTTTTGGAAGCATTAAAGGTGACAAGGTTGTCTCTGCCCCAATTGGAAATAGTAGCTAGATCAGAAGATAAGTGTTTTATGGCTTCATTGCGTTTACTTTTGAGGGATTGCTGGCTGGGGCGTTCTGGAAAACTAATTGAGTGGTGTAAGGTAGAGTCGTCTGCGTATGAATGGATGGGACTGGATGTACAGTTGAGAAGATCATTTATGAAAATTAGAAAGAGAATAGGCGATAGGACAGAACCCTGAGGAACACCGGAGTTGATAGGATGAGGAATACGGCCCAAAATGTAAGGAGTGTCCCCTACTTCCATAATGTAGAGCATGGAGCCGATATCGCCCTCCTTGATGATGAGCGCCCCCGCGGCATACTCCACACAGGACATGGACTCCACGATCTCCTTCACCTGACCCATCTCCAGGTTCTTCAGGAAGGGCATTAATAGGGGGAGATGGGTCTGGTCCCCCTTCTCCCTCATGTTTAGACCCACTAGTTTCAGATTTTAAGACGTTCGGCTCATTAGTTTGTCGATTTTAAAACCTTTCGTCCCATTATCAAGACCTATCGTGTCATTTAGGTGTCAATTTTTTCCTGGCGAGCGATAGCGAGCCTGTAATTTGAGAGTCACCGGCCTTTGGCCGGAAAATTTTTCTTTCGAAAAATGTACAAATGTATCTTGAAGGGGGGTCTAGGGAGTGTTCTTTTTAGTTTGATGGAGGTCTATCGAGGAAACTTAACATATCAATTCACGCCTTACCTTCCATAATGTAGAGCATGGAGCCGATATCGCCCTCCTTGATGATGAGCGCCCCCGCGGCATACTCCACACTGTACATGGACTCCACGATCTCCTTCACCTGACCCATCTCCAGGTTCTTCAGGAAGTCATTGTCGAGGATGGCTTGCCGTAGGAGCTCCTTCGATCTGGGGAGGAGAGAGAGAGAGGACTGGTTAGGCACCGTTAAATGTATGTATTGTATAAA
Source organism: Lithodes maja (assembly GCA_037953745.1). Classification (NCBI taxonomy): domain Eukaryota; kingdom Metazoa; phylum Arthropoda; class Malacostraca; order Decapoda; family Lithodidae; genus Lithodes; species Lithodes maja. The sequence continues at coordinate 16,899 of JBAKBP010031332.1, read as the reverse complement.
ATCGTTTAAGGGGAGATTTCCACTTGAGGGATTTTTTCTTTACCCCTCTCTCCCTCATGTTTAGCCCCACTGTTTTTTAGATTTTAAGACGCTCGCCCAATTAGTTTGGCGATTTTAAGAACTTTCACCCCATTTATGTAACTTTTAAGACCTTTTGTGCCATTTAGGTGTCAATTTTTTCCTGGCGAGCGATAGCGAGCCTGTAATTTAAGAGGAACCGGGCTTCGGCCGGGAAATTTTTCTACCGAAAAATGTACAAATTTATCTTGAAAGGAGCTCAAGGGGGTGTAATCTTAAGCTTGATGGATATCTAGAGACCAAACTAAAAACCTCCCCTTGAGTAAACACAAATGTTACTAAACTGAAACAATACGGATACTTAAACAAATTAATTAAGGGGAGATCTCCACTTGAGGGATTTTTTCTTGACCCCTTTCTCCCTCATGTTTAGCCCCATTGCTTTTGATATTATAAAACGTTTGCCCCATTAGTTTAGCGATTTTAAGAACTTTCACCCCATATTAAGATCTTTCGTGCCATTCAGGTGTCTATTTTATCCTGGCGAGCGATAGCGAGCCTGTAATTTAAGAGGAACCGGCCTTTGGCCGGGACATTTTTCTACCGAAAAATGTACAAATTTATCTTGAAAGGGACTCAAGGGGGTGTAATTTTAAGCTTGATGGAGGTCTAGGGAACAAACTTAATACCTCCCCTTAAGAAATATAACATAATACAGGTCAGGTGAAGGTATTGAGGGATAAGCCTTTACAACGGCACCTCGTAGCTACATTCTACTGTTCCTAGTTTTCTGAACAGTGTAGAGAGGGGAGAAGGGGTGTTGGAGAGAGAGGCAGCTGTTGGAGTGGCTTTGGTATGTACTTTCACTGGGCGGATTCAGTCAGAGTTTCGCAATAATATGTACACTAGTTACCCCGCAAAGGACACCTACCTCACCAAAGAAAATGACCAGGGCTACTGTAATAAGCGTGTAAGAAAACGGGGTATTTAAGCGTATCCTAAGGAATAATCCCTCTACGCCTACGAGTATGCTTGAAGCTCGGGAGGAAACACAAAGATCATTTAAGGGGAGGTATTTAGTTTGTTCCCTAGACCTCCATCAAGCTTAAAATTACACCCCCTTGAGTCCCTTTCAAGATAAATTTGTACATTATTCGGTAGAAAAATGTCCCGGCCGAAGGCCGGTTCCTCTTAAATTACAGGCTCGCTATCGCTCGCCAGGATAAAATAGACACCTGAATGGCACGAAAGGTCTTAATATGGGGTGAAAGTTCTTAAAATCGCTAAACTAATGGGCCAAACGTTTTATAATATCAAAAGCAATGGGGCTAAACATGAGGGAGAAAGGGGTCCAAAAAAAAAAAATCCCTCAAGTGGAGATCTGCCCTTAAACTGTATAATTATTCATAGCAATTAACGTACCGGTGTGTGTGTGTATATATATATATATATATATATGTATATATATATATATATATATATATATATATATATATATATATTATATATATATATATATATATATATATATATATAACCGTCTTGGTGGTGTAATGGTTAAGGTTTCTAAAAATCTGTGTGTGATAACCCAGGTTCGAATCCCGGTGGCTCACATATATGCTTTCATTAATTTCATTGCAGGTGTTTGGTGTTGAGGTGAAATTAATAAAAAATAAATTATATATATACTGTATACATATATATATATATATATATATATATATATATATATATATATATATACAGGTATATATAAAATAAATAATATCTCCCTTTAAGATTCAAGGGGAGATTTCCACCTGGAGGATTTTTTCTGAATCCCTTTCTCCCTGATGTTTAGCCCCAATGCTGTTTGGAGATAAGTTAGACGATCTTAAGAACTTTCGCCCAATTTCTGTCAATTTTAAGACCGTTCGTGCAATTTAGGTGTCGATTTGTTCCTGGCGAGCGATAGCGAGCCTGTAATTTAAGAGGAACCGGCCTTTGGCCGGGAAATTTTTCTATCGAAAAATGTACAAATTTATCTTGAAAGGGGATCTAGGGGGTGTAATTTTTAGCTTGATGGAGGTCTAGGGAACAACCTAAATACCTCCCTTTAATCCGCTCATTACCGGCGCCTTCCTTTTAACTTTATTTTTGCTATTTTAGCAGATTTTATTCAGCTTACAAAGGGCCGCCAGCCATTTTAAGGCTTCGAACGATCTCACTTAACCCTTTTTACTACCGGTACCCCAGATCCATGATCATTGCGGAAATTCGTCTAAATATAGCTAGAATAAAATTAAATAGACTTCGCCGGTACAGAAGGGGTTAAATGTCCTTATTTTTTTTATTTTTTATTTTTTTCTATATTCCAACTTACTTCCTCTCGGGCATAGGCTGAGAGCCTTAACATTCACCGCTTTACAATGAACAGTGAAGCCCGTGAGGTCTTATTCCAGTCTAGGGAGTGAGACATGTGAAGCATGTAGAGTACAACGAGCACCTGCCATCTTGCCTTCACATGAGGCACGGTGCTCACTCATGGCCCGAAACGACCCCATCTCTGAAGCCACCTCGTTCCCGAGCTTCACTGTCTAATCCCCTACACTCGGACTCTCACACTTACACACACACAACAAATTAATATAATTATGTCAATAGACGAAGAGCTAATAATATTTTGAGTAAGTTATGTTAGACAAGCCAAATATTTTAACGCCCCCCCCCCCCCACCCCCCCAAAAACAAAAAAACAAAAAAACAATACATACACAAAGCCAATGTTTACAGGGCGTTACACCGGAGCAGCGATTCTGGAATGGATGACTGGAATGAACATGAGAAGGAATACTAGACAAATTAAGGGGGTCACCGGCTTTTTTGTTTAGCTTTCTCTCCTTTTCTCTCTTTCTCTGGCTTGTATCCATTCGGCCCCATTCAGCCAACTGTTTTAAGACGTTTATCCCCATCCAGGTGTCGATTTCTTCCTGGCGAGCGATAGCGAGCCAGCATTGTATGGAGTAATCCGGCTTCGCCGGAGACATTTTTCTATCGAAAAATGTACAAATTTAGCTTTTTGTCAAAACGAAAAATTATATATGCTGGCTCGCTACCGCTCGCCAGGAAAATATTGACACCTTGATGGGGGTAAACGCCTTAAAACAGTAGGCTGAATGGGGCCGAATGGATACAAGCCAAAGAGAGAGGGAGAGAAAGAGAAAAAAAAAAAAAACGAGGTGGGCTGCCTTAGCGTGGAATAGCATTGTTTATTATTTCCAAAGACATAATTTGAACTATAAACCACAATTTGACCTTTACGTAATAAAGACTAGACATAATGGACTCGGCTTTCGTTCGACACCCTGTACTCTCTCTCTCTCTCTCTCTCTCTCTCTCTCTCTCTCTCTCTCTCTCTCTCTCTCTCTCTCTCTCTCCACACAGGCCAAGTAACATAAGAGCCGCGGCCGAGTGGTGAGCACGCTCACGTGTGAATCTGCTTGACCTGGGTTCAATCCCAGCCCAGGCGGACATTTAGTGAGTGTGGTAGTACGTCCTAGCATGTTTCACACGCTTGCACCCAGTCGGGGGACACCTCGACGACGTATACAGACTAATAACACACATAACAAAGCCAGTCCAACAGCTTCTTCTCTCTCCAACACCCCCTTCTCCCCTCTCTACACTCTTCAGAACAATAGGAAATGTAGAATGTCGAGGTGCCGTTGTAAAGGCTTCTCCCTCAATACCTTCACCTGAACCTGACCTAGTCAATAGTAACAGAATGACTTAAGGGGAGGTTTCCACTTGAGGGATTTTTTTTTCTTGACTCCTTTCTCCCTCATGTTTAGCCCCATTGCTTTTCTAATTTTAAGACGTTCGCCCCATTATTTTGACGATTTTAAGAACTTTCGACCCATTTCTGTCAATTTTAAGACCTTCCGTGCCATTTAGGTGTCGATTTTATCCTAGCGAGCGAGAGCGAGCCTGTAATATAAGAGGAACCGGCTTTCAGCCGGGATATTTTTCTACCGAAAAATGTACAAATTTATCTTGAAAGAAGGTCAAGGGGGTGAAATTTTAAGATTGCTGGAGGAGTAGAAAACAAACTAAAAACCTCCCCTTAACCCCTTGAGGATTACGACGCGTTTAGGCAGTTCATTCTGGCGATCATTCGACGATACAATACAGCTTTGGAAGGATTTGTTGGAGTTAAAGGCGGGTGTGAAGACTATCTCAATCACCCCTCTGACTTCCATATACCCTTCCTAATCACCCCTCTGACTAATCACCCCTCTGACTAATCACCCCTCTGACTTCCATATATACCCTTCCTAATCACCCCTCTGACTAATCACCCCTCTGACTAATCACCCCTCTGACTAATCACCCCTCTGACTTCCATATACCCTTCCTAATCTGAATAAAATCGTCTCTTAAGGGGAGGTTTCTAGTTTGTTTCCTACTCCTCCAGCAATCTTAAAATGTCACCCCTTGACCCCCTTTCAAGATAAATTTGTACATTTATTGGTAGAAAAAAGCTGGTTCCTCTTAAATTACAGGCTCGCTATCGCTCGCCAGGGTAAAATCGACACCTAAATTGCAAGAAAAGGTCTTAAAATTGACAGAATGGGGCGGAAATTCTTAAAATCACCAAACTAATGGGGCAAACATCTTAAAATCTCAAAAACAATGGGGCTAACCATGAGGGAGAAAGGGGTCGAGAAAAGTGGATATCTCCCCTTAACTACCAGTAATAAGAGAAACAATGCGTAGTAAGATACAGAATAACTTAAAAGTTAACCCTCTCAGACTCGTATGACGCATTAAAAGTTAACCCTCTCAGACTCGTATGACGCATTAAAAGTTAACCCTCTCAGACTCGTATGACGCATTAAAAGTTAACCCTCTCAGACTCGTATGACGCATTAAAAGTTAACCCTCTCAGACTCGTATGACGCATTAAAAGTTAACCCTCTCAGACTCGTATGACGCATTAAAAGTTAACCCTCTCAGACTCGCATGACGCATTTCATTGACATTTTCTGCCTATTATTTGAAGATTTTATTCAGAATCAAAATGAGATATGGATGTCAGAGGGTTAATAGGAGATAGTCTTTACCCTTTTGAATCCCACAGATCCCTTCCTAAGCTGTATAATAGCCAGAATAAACCGCCAAAATGCGTCAAGAGCCTGAAGGGGTTAATAGAGGTTATGATAAGCTAAGTGAAAATGAATCCCAAGTAAAATAGAATTATAATAGTTCCCCCCAAAAAAAAAAATAAATAAATATATAAATAAAATAAAATAGAAATAAGAAAAGTGGGGATTCGGCCTGAGTAAATAAATAAATAGTCAACCAGCTAACGCACCATCAGAGAAAACGTTACAAGGGGCTTAGCTATCTCAGAAAACGGATTGGGCCTGAGTAAATAGATAAATACCGTAGTCTACCAGCTAACGCACCATCAGAGAAAACGTTACAAGGCTTAGCTATCTCAGAAAACGAAGTGTTGTGGTGTTCTTTATGGGGTAAACTATTATATTCCTTGTACACCGCCCTTTATTTTACAATACGATTTTCTGTTCCTTTGTTTCATTTTCCCCAAGATATCTTACGGTTTTGTTTAGCCTAGGCAATGTTTTACTTGAAAAATACGGTAATTATGTAATTTAGAGAGAGATAAAATGCGCTTGTGGGTACGAGGGTTCCATGTCATCTCAACCAGTAGACCATTTCAACCAGTAGCTCTCAACCAGTGCCAAATTAACCCAGACCAACCAAACCAGTGCCAAAATATAGTACTAACCTAACCTAACAGTCTCAACCAGTAGACCATTTCAACCAGTAGCTCTCAACCAGTGCCAAATTAACCCAGACCAACCAAACCAGTGCCAAAACATAGTACTAACCTAACCTAACAGTCTCAACCAGTAGCTCTCAACCAGTGCCAAATTAACCAGACCAACCGAACCAGTGCCAAAATATAGTACTAACCTAACCTAACCGTATTGGTTGATTTGGCACTGGTTGAGAGCTACTGGTTGAAATGGTCTACTGGTTGAGTTGACCGGTCACCGTGGGAGAGAATATAGTTTATTATAATTACTACTTATTATTATCTAGGGAGGAAACTAACAAAATAATAATGCAATAAATATATATTGATCAATATACGAACCCTTTCCCCTTTAAGGGAGATTTCCACTTGAGGGATTTTTTTCTGGACCCGTTTCTCCCTCATGTTTAGCCCCATTGCTTTTAATATTTTAAGACGTTTGCCCTAGTAGTTTTGACATTATAAGACATTTTGCCCCATTTATGTCAATTTTAAGACCTTTCGTGCCATTAAGGTGTCGATTTTTTCCTGGCGAGCGATAGCGAGCCTGTAATTTAAGAGCAACCGGCCTCCGGCCGGGACATTTTCTACCGAAAAATGTACAAATTTATCTTGAAAGGGGGTCTAGGGGGTGTAATTTTAAGCTTGATGAAAACGTAGGGAACAAACTAAATACCTCCCCTTAAGCTTGATGGAGGTCTAGCGAGGAAACTAAGAAATAAATGACTAAAAATAATAATTCAATAAATATATCGACCAACATCCAAACCCTTCCCTTTAAGGGGAGATTTCCACCTGAAGGGTTTGTTTTCTGAACCTCTTTCTCCCTCATGTTTAGCCCCATTGCTTGTGAGATTTAAAGACGCTTGCCCCGTTACTTTGGCGATTTTAAGAACCCTCGCCCCATTTCTGTCAATTTTAAGACCATTCGTGCCATTAGGTGTCGATTTTTTCCTGGCGAGCGATAGCGAGCCTATAATTTAAGGGGAACCGGCCTTCGGCCGGGACATTTTTCTACCGAAAAATGTACAAATTTATCTTGAAAGGGGTCAAGGGGGAGTAATTTTAAGCTTGATGGAAGTCTAGGGAATCAACTAAAAACCTCCCCTTTAAGTGCACAGGGGGTCCAAGTTTAACCCTTTCCGTACCGGTGACTGCCTTTTTTATTTGATTTAAGCTCCATGTAGACGTATTTATGAAGCTTAGGAAGGACATAGGGCAGCTAAGAGGATGAAGTGATATAGTCTGTTGTAGCCTTTTATGGGGAGATCTCCACTTGAGGGATTTTTTTTCTTGACCCCTTTCTCCCTCATGTTTAGCCCCATTGCTTTTGATATTATAAACGTTTGTCCCATTAGTTTAGCGATTTTAAGAACTTTCACCCCATATTAAGACCTTTCGTGCAATTCAGGTGTCGATTTTATCCTGGCGAGCGATAGCGAGCCTGTAATTAAAGAGGAACCGGCCTTCGGCCGGGACATATTTCTACCGAAAAATTTACAAATTTATCTGAAAGGACTCAAGGAGGGTGTAATTTTAAGCTTGATGGAGGTCTAGGGAACAAACTAAATACCTCCCCTTAATTGGTAGACGTCCTTCTTAAGCTGAATAAAATCGTCTAATAGTTGCCCGACTATAATAAAAAAGGAGTCACCGGTACTGAAGGGGTTAATGTGTAAGCGTACGGCTCCAACTTCTTATAACCTTGTCCTCACACGCGGTCACTTAAGGGGAGATCTCCACTTGAGGGATTTTTTTCTTGACCCCTTCCTCCCTCATGTCTAGCCCCATTGCTTTTGCTATTTTAAGACGTTGCCCCATTAGCTTGGTGATTTTAAGAATGTCCGCCCCATTCTGTCAATTTTAAGACCTTTCGTGCCATTTAGGTGTCGATTTTATCCTGGCGAGCGATAGCGAGCCTGTAATTTAAGAGTGACCGGCCTTTGGCCGGGATTTTTTTTACAGAAAAATGTACAAATTTATTTTGAAAGGGGGTAAAGGAGGTGACATTTTAAGATTGCTGGAGGAGTAGGAAACAAAACTAAAAACCTCCCCTTAACCCCCTTCCAAGATAGATTTGTTAATTTTTCGGTAGAAAAATGTCACGGCCGAAGGCCGGTTCCTCTTAAATTACAGGCTCGCTATAGCTCGCCAGGAAAAATCGACACCTAAATGGGATGAAAGGTCTTATAAGTGACATAAATGGGGTGAAAGTTCTTAAAATCGCCAAACTAATGGGCGAACGTCTTAAAATCTCAAAAAGCAATGGGGCTAAACATGAGGGAGAAGGAAGTTCGAAAAAAATCCCTTCAAGTGGAAACCTCCCCTTAAGAATGATGTGTGGGCATTCAAGGGGGAACTACTCCCTCAAATATATATTTAGCTCCCACAAGTTCTTGCTAAGCTAAAAACAAAAAAATCGTCTAATGATGGCCAGAAGTAAATCTTAAAATGCGTCATAATTCTCAAGGGGTTTGCATCGCTATAAAACAATAGACCTTTGATAGAGTGAGTGTACAGTCGCGCTAATAAGTCATGTCTGGGCACCAATTATGTTTTGATCAATAAATTGGTATCAGCAATATCTGAGCTTTATTTCTTCATATCGAGTGAAATATACAAACATGTTCCTACACTTACCCACCCTATTCAACATCTGACAGACATTAATACAGCACAGAGCGAGCCAAACGTAATGACAGCTGGGACAAGAGAGGCGAGAGGTTTCATTAAGGGGAGATCTCCACTTGAGGGATTTTTTTCTTGACCCCTTTCTCCCTCATGTTTAGCCCCATTGTTTTTGATATTATAAAACGTTTGCCCCATTAGTTTAGCAGTTTTAAGAACTTTCACCCCATATTAAGACCTTTCGTGCCATTCAGGTGTCGATTTTATCCTGGCGACAGCGAGCCTGTAATTTAAGAGGAACCGGCGTTTGGCCGGGAAATTTTTCTACCGAAAAATGTACAAATTTATCTTGAAAGGGACTCAAGGGGGTGTAATTTTAAGGTTGATGGAGGTCTAGGGAACAAACTAAATACCTCCCCTTAAGAGCTACTGGGTGATATGGGGACGTACAGGATATCCCACAGATAAAGAGGTCGGCTAGTCTATACCAAGGCTATATTTAGAAGGCAGACAGTACACACACACACACACACACACACATACACCATATACCTCTGGACCCCCTTCTCCCTCATGCTTAACCCCATTAGTATTTTGAGATTTTAAGATGTTTTCAGATTTTCCACAGATAAAAGAGGTCGGCTAGTCTATACCACGGCAGACAGCACACATATACCTCTGGACTTTTTCTGGACCCCCTTCTCTCTCATGTCTTAGCCCCATTATTATTTTTGTTTGATCTTAACACGTTTTTTGTTTTCAAAAGGTATTTATTGTCATAATAGTTGAATACATATCATACAAACATTAGACGTTTGTATGCATTAGACGTTGGTATGCATTAGACGTTGGTATGCATTAGACGTTTGTATGCACTAGACGTTTGTATGCACTAGACGTTTGTATGCACTAGACGTTTGTATGCATTAGACGTTTTTATGCATTAGACGTTTGTATGCATTAGATGTTTGTATGCATTAGATGTTTGTATGCATTAGACGTTTGTATGCATTAGACGTTTGTATGCATTAGACGTTTGTATGCATTAGATGTTTGTATGCATTAGACGTTTGTATGCATTAGACGTTTGTATGCATTAGACGTTTGTATACATTAGACGTTTGTATGCATTAGACGTTTGTATGCATTAGACGTTTGTATGCATTAGACGTTTGTATGCATTAGACGTTTGTATGCATTAGACGTTTGTATGCATTAGAAGTTTGTATGCATTAGAAGTTTGTATGCATTAGACGTTTGTATGCATTAGACGTTTGTATGCATTACACGTTGGTATGCATTAGACGTTTGTATGCATTAGACGTTTGTATGCATTACACGTTGGTATGCATTAGACGTTTGTATGCATTAGACGTTGGTATGCATTAGACGTTTGTTTGCATTAGACGTTGGTATGCATTAGACGTTTGTATGCATTAGACGTTGGTATGCATTAGACGTTTGTATGCATTAGACGTTGGTATGCATTAGACGTTTGTATGCATTAGACGTTTGTATACATTTAGACGTTGGTATGCATTAGACGTTTGTATGCATTAGACGTTTGTATGCATTAGACGTTGGTATGCATTAGACGTTTGTATGCATTAAGACGTTTGTATACATTAGACGTTTGTATACATTAGACGTTGTAAACATTAGACGTTGTATGCATTAGACGTTTGTATACATTAGACGTTTGTATGCATTAGACGTTTGTATGCATTAGACGTTTGTATGCATTAGACGTTTGCCTCACTAGTTTGACTATTTTAATACTTCTCGTGCCAGTTAGGCGTAAACAAATTTTTTTGGCGAGCGATAGCAAGCTTGCAATTAAGGAGGAAATGCTCTTCGACCGGCCCCATATTTCTACCGAAGAAATGCACACATTTATATCGCAAGGGGGTCTTGGGGTATTCTTTAAGGGGGGTCACCTGTTTTTGTTCTGTCCTTTTCTCTCTTCTCTGGCTTGTATCCATTTGGCCCCATTCAGCCTACTGTTTTAAGACGTTTATCCCCATCCAGGGTGTAAATTTTTTACTGGTGAGCGGTAGCGAGCAAGCATATGTTTTTATTTTTGTTTGACAGCAGGCTAAATTTGTACATTTTTTGATAGAAAAATGTCTCCGGCGAAGCCGGGATTTCTTCATATAATGCTGGCTCGCTATCGCTCGCCAGGAAGAAATCGACACCTAGATGGGCATAAACGTCTTAAAATAGTTGGCTAAATGGGGCCGAAATGGATACAAGCCAGAGAAAGAGAGAAAAGGACAGAAATAACATTGATGGAGGTGTACGGAGCAAACTAAACAAATAATATTAATAATAATAATAAATAAATAAATATATTATAAATTCATATTATCCACCAACCCACCAATTAACTTGCAAGTAAACCTAATAAAATCAATGAAAATAATGAATACATATGGTACTCCAAGGATTCGAACCCAGGACACTCACACCGAAATTCCACGCACTAACCATTACGCTATGAAGTAAAAATATATATTTTTACTTCAATTAAAATAAATATTACCAATTCACCTAAAACTTACACGTACAGTATATGGGTCAGCCATCTCTACCACGGCTATATTTAGAATGGAGACAGACACACATACACACACACACACACACGTACGTACACTCACACACACACACACACGTACACGTACACTCACACCCACACACACGTACACTCACGTACACACACACGTACACGTACACACACACACGTACACTCACACACACACACACGTACACACACACACGTACTCTCACACACACGTACACGTACACACTCACACACGTACACACACACACACGTACACGTACACACACACGTACTCACACGTACACGTACACTCACACACACACACACGTACACACACACACGTACACGTACACTCACACACACACGTACACGTACTCTCTCACACACACACACACACACACACACACACACGTACACTCACACTCACACACCTCTCCACTTCGTTAACCTCTTCTGGTCAACGCTTGACGATTTTACTCAACTTACGAAAGGCTTCTTGCAATTAACCCCTTCAGACTCATATGACGCAGAGGTTGCCAGATTAGCAATAAGAAATAGAGTTCTCTCACTCTTATAATTACCTCTCCAAAATTAGTTTTCTGCCCACAGCTAACTCAAAGACAACTGCAGAGGTTGAAGTAACTAAACTAAAGGTTTCTAAATACCCCTGATGGTAACAAAGGCTTTAAAGTATCCCCAATAGGCTCAACACAGCTAACTCAAAGACAACTGCAGAGGTTGAAGTAACTAAACTAAAGGTTTCTAAATACCCCTGATGGTAACAAAGGCTTTAAAGTATCCCCAATAGGCTCAACACAGCTAACTCAAAGACAACTGCAAAGGTTGAAGTAACTAAACTAAAGGTTTCTAAATACCCCTGATGGAAACAAAGGCTTTAGAGTATCCCCAATAGGCTCAACACAGCTAACTCAAAGACAACTGCAAAGGTTGAAGTAACTAAACTAAAGGTTTCTAAATACCCCTGATGGAAACAAAGGCTTTAGAGTATCCCTATTAGCCTCAAAATCGCGTCATATGTCGGAGAGGGTTAATATGTATAATGTTCGGTAAAGAGATATCCTAGACGACTTTATCGATATACAACAATATAAGGAAGGTCAGGACCACCTCTTATGACCTACACAACTTTTCCTGCTCCCTGATACAGGTCATGAACGTTAAGGGGAGGTTTTCTAGTTTGTTTCCTACTCCTCCAGCAATCTTAAAATGTCACCCCCTTGACCCCCTTTCAAGATAAATTTGTACATTTTTCGATAGAAAAATTTCCCGGCCGAAGGCCGGTTAATTTAAAATTACAGGCTCGCTATTGCTCGCCAGGATAAAATCGACACTTAAAATGGCACGAAAGGTTTTAAAATTGACAGAATGGGGCATAAATTCTTAAATCGCCAAACTAATGGGGCGAACATCTTAAAATCTCAAAAGCAATGGGGCTAGACATGAGGGAGAAAGGGGGCCATCGACATATGAACCTATAAGTAAGGTCAGGACCAGCTCTTATGACCTACACAGCATTTCCTGCTCTCCCTGATACAGGTCATGAACGTTAACCCTCTCCGACATATGACGCGATTTTGAGCCGATTAGGGATACTTTAAAGCCTTTGTTACCATCAGGGGTATTTATAAACCTTTAGTTTAGTTACTTCAACCTCTGCAGTTGTCTTTGAGTTAGCTGTGTTGAGCCTATTGGGGATACTTTAAAGCCTTTGTTACCATCAGGGGTATTTAGAAACCTTTAGTTTAGTTACTTCAACCTCTGCAGTTGTCTTTGAGTTAGCTGTGTTGAGCCTATTGGGGATACTTTAAAGCCTTTGTTACCATCAGGGGTATTTAGAAACCTTTAGTTTAGTTACTTCAACCTCTGCAGTTGTCTTTGAGTTAGCTGTGTTGAGCCTATTGGGGATACTTTAAAGCCTTTGTTACCATCAGGGGTATTTATAAACCTTTAGTTTAGTTACTTCAACCTCTGCAGTTGTCTTTGAGTTAGCTGTGTTGAGCCTATTGGGGATACTTTAAAGCCTTTGTTACCATCAGGGGTATTTAGAAACCTTTAGTTTAGTTACTTCAACCTCTGCAGTTGTCTTTGAGTTAGCTGTGTTGAGCCTATTGGGGATACTTTAAAGCCTTTGTTACCATCAGGGGTATTTATAAACCTTTAGTTTAGTTACTTCAACCTCTGCAGTTGTCTTTGAGTTAGCTGTGTTGAGCCTATTGGGGATACTTTAAAGCCTTTGTTACCATCAGGGGTATTTAGAAACCTTTAGTTTAGTTACTTCAACCTCTGCAGTTGTCTTTGAGTTAGCTGTGTTGAGCCTATTGGGGATACTTTAAAGCCTTTGTTACCATCAGGGGTATTTATAAACCTTTAGTTTAGTTACTTCAACCTCTGCAGTTGTCTTTGAGTTAGCTGTGTTGAGCCTATTGGGGATACTTTAAAGCCTTTGTTACCATCAGGGGTATTTATAAACCTTTAGTTTAGTTACTTCAACCTCTGCAGTTGTCTTTGAGTTAGCTGTGTTGAGCCTATTGGGGATACTTTAAAGCCTTTGTTACCATCAGGGGTATTTAGAAACCTTTAGTTTAGTTACTTCAACCTCTTAGTTGCAGAAAACTAATTTTGGAGAGGTAATTATAAGAGTGAGAGAACTCTATTTCTTATTGCTAATCTGGCAACCTCTGCGTCATATGAGTCTGAAGGGGTTAATGGGAACACGGGTGACAATAAACGTCTAGCATTATACAGCATAATTATATATAAAGGTTCCAGGTGAAACGGGTTCAATTTAAGGAGGGTCACCGGCTTTTTTTATATTTCTCTCCTTTTCTCTCTTTCTCTGGCTTGTATCCATTCGGCCCCATTCAGCCAACTGTTTTAAGACGTTTATCCCCATCCAGGTGTCGATTTCTTCCTGGCGAGCGATAGCGAGACAGCATTGTATGGAGAAATCCGGGAGAAATTTTTCTATCAAAAACGTACAAATTTAGCCTGCTGTTAAAACAAAAATATATATATGCTGGCTTGCTACCGCTCGCCAGGAAAATATTGACACCTGGATGGGGTAAACGTCTTAAAACAGTAGGCTGAATGGGGCCGAATGGATACAAGCCAAAGAGAGAGGGGGGAGAAAGAGAAAAAAAGCGAGGTGGGCTCCCTTAAGTGCCTTGAGTGGAGGTGGGGAAGTCACTACTGCACCCTGTTCCAAATAGGTAGGCTTACGACTTGCGAGTTTCGTTCTATAAGGAAGTTGGAGCTGTAGACAAGGATATTTAACATAATTTACAGCTAAAATAAGGTCGTAGTACATTTATAAAAACCTAAAACCCAATTCAACATACCATTTATCCATCAGAAACCTACATTATTATTGCATTTCTGTTTAATATCGATGTTCACGGCTCCATCTTCCTTATAGCCTGAAACTTGAAGGGAGGTCTAGGGGGGGGGGGGGGGGTTTCTAAGCTTGATGGAGGTCTAGGGAGGAAACTACAACAAAAATACATGAATTAATAGACCAAACAAACGGCCAGTCTCCCCTTAAGGGGAGGTTTTTAGTTGATTCCCTAGACTTCCATCAAGTTTAAAATTACTCTCCCTAGACCCCCTTTCAAAATACATTTGTACATTTTTCGGTAGAAAAATGTCCTGGCCTGGTTCCCCTTAAATTACAGGCTCGCTATCGCTCGAAAGGAAAACTCGACACCTAAATGGCACGAATGGTCTTAAAATTGACAGAAATGGGGCGAGGGTTCTTAAAATAGCCAAACGAATGGGGCGAACGTCTTAAAATAGCCAAACGAATGGGGCGAACGTCTTAAAATCTCAAAAGCAATGGGGCTAAACATGAGGGAAAAAGGGGTCCAGAAAAAAATCCTCCAGGTGGAAATCTCCCCTTAAGAAGAACGATGTTAACAATAATACCAGTAGTTTCAAAGTGCATTTATTTTCGACTATATAAATCCACTGACCACGGCGATGCTCTCCAAGGGGAAGTGGAGTTTGTGGTTATTGTAGTGGAGAGAGAGAGAGAGAGAGAGAGAGAGAGAGAGAGAGAGAGAGAGAGAGAGAGAGAGAGAGAGAGAGAGAGAGAGAGAGAGAGAGAGAACTTTTGCTTAGCTTTTAATATATATATATATATATATATATATATATATATATATATATATATTCTTTCAGGCAGGTGAGATTAAAATAATAGGCACAGTTTGCATTATTGAGTTTTTTATTGATACTCTCAATTTTTCGTATAGTTTTTCTGGTATTTTCAGGAAGTTGGTAAAGGAGGTTTGCAAATGGTTCCGACGTTTTAATGGTCGCAGCCATCATTATCAAGGAGAAGTGAAGTTAGAAGGTGATAAGTCGAGTTTATATAGGCGATACAAGATCAAGAAAGGGATTATTGTGTGCTAGCTGCACGCTGGTTGGCTAACCTAAGACTAGCTCTGGTAGGCTGGCCGGACGCAGGAGTGGGCGGGGCCTCTGCATCGTTCATCTGCGTGTGTGGAGGGGGCATTCCTGGGGGCATCATGGGGGGCCTCGCTGTGGAAGGGCGTGCCGAGGGTAGGATCTGGCTGTATTCCGCTTGTGTGTTTAAAGTAGGTTGGTATGTTTGTATATATATAGCTTCAAGAATGAATAGGCGGCGTGAGTCTATTTCTTTATCAAGAATAGAGGTGTGTTTATCTAAGTCGGGTCTGGTGAGTTGCTGATGGTGTGGGGATGTGTGGTAGTGGTCCTTGATAGCTCCGGCTTGAAGGTGGAAGGTAAGGCGACGTGACAGACGAGTCCTTGTCAAACCGACATAAGTGTGAGGTCCACAGTCCTCACTGTTACAGGTGTGTCGGTATATGACATGGTCCTCTTGTGACGGTTTCTTAGCGGTAGCCGGGCTGTTGCGAATGACTAGTTGTGATGCTTTCCTCGATTTATAGTATATGGTGAGTTTAAGGTGTTGGTCAGGGTTCGTAGTTTTAACGTTGTTGCTGATAATGTCTCTCATTATGTTTTCGTCTGTTTTGTGATCTGACCACACATCCCCACACCATCAGGAACTCACCAGACCCGACTTTGATAAAACACACCTCTATTCTTGATAAAGAAATAGACTCACGCCGCCTATTCATTCTTGAAGCTATATATATACAAACATACCAACCTACTTTAAACACACAAGCGGAATACAGCCAGATCCTACCCTCGGCACGCCCTTCCACAGCGAGGCCCCCCATGATGCCCCCAGGAATGCCCCCTCCACACACGCAGATGAACGATGCAGAGGCCCCGCCCACTCCTGCGTCCGGCCAGCCTACCAGAGCTAGTCTTAGCCAACCAGCGTGCAGCTAGCACACAATAATCCCTTTCTTGATCTTGTATCGCCTATATAAACTCGACTTATCACCTTCTAACTTCACTTCTCCTTGATAATGATGGCTGCGCCCATTGAAACGTCGGAACCATTTGCAAACCTCCTTTACCAACTTCCTGAAAATACCAGAAAAACTATACGAAAAATTGAGAGTATCAATAAAAAACTCAATAATGCAAACTGTGCCTATTATTTTAATCTCACCTGCCTGAAAGAATATATATATATATATATATATATATATATATATATATATATATATATATATATATACCGGTATATTATAAATATACAAGAAATTCACGATAATCTAGAATGCTTTGAATAGTGTGTGTGTGTGTGTGTGTGTGTGTGTTTGTGTGTGTGTGTGTGTGTGTGTGCGTCTGCGTGTGTGTGTGTGTGAGTGTTTGTGTGTGTGTGTTAGTTAGTGTGTGTGTGTGTGCGTCTGTGTGTGTGTGAGTGTATGTATGTATGTGTGTGTGTGTAT